>NJDD01003523.1:377743-397289 GCA_002245505.1 Calephelis nemesis
GCTGTCAAATGGCGTGTTTTATATTTGCTATCTCCAGTGACCAACAGAAATACAATAGAGATAGCAAACACAATGTACACTGTGATGTACACTTTTCCATTTTGAGTTGGCAACTGAGACACATAGTCAGCACCTTGGGAAGGTTCGGATGCTCTGAGCGCTGCTAAGGTATCTACGACGAGAATGTGTTCCGGGTTGGCGGGCGGAAAAGAAACGGTACACTGCGACTGAACATTGTCGGCTAAGCATTCGGCTTTGCTGGCATCGTCAAGCGCGGGAGATAAATTTGGTCTGACCAGCGGAGGAATATTTAGTTTTGGATCATTGCCAGTGGCCAGTAGGCCACGTGAGATGGCGAGATCTCTCTAAGAAAAGTATCCCAGCGTCCGTTTGTGTTACAACAAAATATGGCTATGTAAACTTAGTAGTATATAGTTTAGGTTTTAGCATTCACGTTAGTATTTTGCCATTAGTTAAGTAGAAATTTGCATCAAATTAACTAAAATTGGAATTCAATTATAGTTAGTCGTTAATAAGTCAGGGTCTTGGGTAAAGCGGCCGCCTCATTATTCAAGCATATATAGTGAGATTTGGTAACAACGAGGAAATACGCGATACGCTAATTTATTCATAATTATTACATTTTTGCGGTATTCCTGAACAAAATTGTACAAAATGCCACCAAAGTTGACTAATTTCACTCAATATGAACACAAAATTCAATAATTATGAAAAGATATAGGTATTATGTGAGTCCCTAGTATATAATATTAAATATATCTGGGACTTACATAGTAGCTACATTACATATTTTGTATGTCTGTGGTTTGTCATTGTTGAAAGTTTTAAAAAAAATGGATTACTTTGATACAAAGAGTAAAGTAACTGTCCATAAAGCTTTGATACGATTTTTGGAAATACTACTTTGGAACTTTCGATTACAAAAGTTATAATTGGCTACACTTGTATTCCAAGTACTTCCAAACGGTAGCGTACATGTTAAGGCCAAAATTAAATAATGTTGAATGTCTGATTAATTGTTTTTACTTTTTGGGTGTAGTTGTTAAAGCCATAAAAGAAGAAGAAGAATTGTTTTTTGCACTTGTGACTTGTCAGTTGTCACTTGTCAGAGATTTTCAATATTTTTTCCAATTTTTTCCAATGGTACAAAAGGATTAAAATTGTTTCAAATTATGGCTTCTGCTCTTATAAAAAAGACTCTGATTACTAATCCGAGCTATGTTCGGAAAGCAGTTGGATTATTATACAACGCTACGCGTAACCGTAAGTTAATAATATTATGAAAACATTTCGATTCGGACACAAGTTACGTCATTAACATAACTTTCAGACTGGAATTATCAATACAAACCGGGTCCATACCCTAAGACAGCAGAGGAGCGTGCAGCGGCTGCAAAGAAATATGGCTTGACAGTTGAAGAGTATCAGCCATATCCTGAAGAAGATGGCTATGGAGATTATCCTAAAATGCCAGATATTGGAGCGGACTCCAAGGATCCTTACTACCCTTATGACTACCCAGAATTGAAACGTAACTTCAACGAACCTGTAAGTTACTTCTAATTTTTAAATTTTGTTAAAATATGCTGTAACAATGTAATAATATCCATATCTGATATGTGTTTTATAGATTCACGCTAGTGCAGAACTATTTGGAGAAGACCGTTATGATATAAGCATGAAACCTAGATTCTCTGTAGCATATCAATTTAGATGGTTTCTAAGCGTAATTGGTGGCAGCATACTGCTGTACTATTATTTGGAAGATTACAAGTTTGGTAGACCTGTTGTTGCAAAGCAGTATCCAAAAGATGGACCACATTACCTATTTGGAACTAATTAAATAAGTAATGAAATTTAAAAATTGTATCAAATGGAATATTGTTAGTTGTATTTAATAAACAATAAAGAGTTAATATGGTTTTATTTAGAAAATAATTTTAAAGGACCACACAATTGGACATACTACTCCTAACTTTCATATTAGAATATTGAAAAATAAACTATTTTCTATTTTTTTTTGTTTCCTGACCCGGAGATCGAATCCTAGACCTCAAGAAATCAAATCACTGCTGGATTGCTAGACCACAGAGGCGATGTGTTTTATATTATGCAGTGATATAGTAATCAGAATAATAAATCTGGTCTCATTACACTGTGTTCTTGAAAACACTATCTTAAAACTTACATGATCATTGCTTTGTATTTTTACAAGTAGGTTCAATTGATTTTATGGAAAAACATCTTACATTTCTAGTTGATAGTGTTGGTTTTCTAAACAGCTAATATAGTTCACAGAATAATATTAGAATTATTATTGGCACATGGATGTGCTACAGTTGTACTAAAGATATTGAATGTCAGTGTTGCTAAGATATTGAAACTTCTGTTTGATATTAAAAAAGGGAATGGGTATATTTAGATACTTAAACTTTCACAATAATTTGTGTCTTGAATACATGCAAAAAATAATTAGTGTATCTATCTGTTTGTGTTGTGCTCCACAATTTCTGTATATTCATATTTTGTTTTTAACAAGTGTCTAAGGCCTAAGCCATATCCATATTTCTATAAAGTATAATATATTTTTATACCAGTTTTAGGTTGTGTTTTATGTTTACCAGATAAAAATGTGGGTCTGATGATGGTAAGAAGCAACCATCGCTAATTGACACCACATGTTACTGATGCATTGCTAATTTATGACCAGGATCTCAGACCACTTTTGTAAATTTGGCTTCCCTTTCCTTAATCATAAGTATCTTCACACTTAATCTCTGATGGGGTAGGCAGAGACAAAACCAGGGCACTAACAACTAGCTGATGACACTCAGTTCCACAATGTGAGTGGCAAACCTATCGCCAACTGGGCACATATCCAATCCCAAGCAACATTTTATTATTAGAAAATTGGAAATACTACATTTTCTTTTTGTTGCTCAACCTGGAACCTCATGAAGTCAAGGTCAACATCTGGACCGCAAGAACACTAAGGCAATCCTCAATTATGGAAGATGGTAACAACAATAGCAGGAACAATGGTGCCAGTCTTGGAGAGCTGCTGCACAATATTACCATTTACCACATTGTAAAAGTTGTTTGTCTGTTATATCCAAATAAATAATTCCTTCTGTTGAGAGAGATAGAGATACTGGTAATTCCCACCTGGGGATTACTACATGCGTTGAGTATGTAATGCATCATTAAAATCTAAACTTAAAACATAAACATTTGCTGGTATCTTTTATAGTAAATCATTCTAAGCAAAAATCAAAATAAATACTCAATGAATTTAATCATTAACTTTTCTAATTCAATTGAATTAATTTTTATGTAGATTTGTGATCTCTCAGATGAGAGAATGAATCTATGCAAATGCTGGTATAGTCACAAACTGATGATATCAATCTATTTGTCTGTTAATAAAATTAATTTTACCTTAATTTGAAGCTTCATAGACTTAAGGAAAAACAGTCATCAATAATCACCCAGTATCAGTAATGATGTAGAATTAAAAAATAAGTAATTTTAAGAATGTATGTATGTGTTTTATTCCTTAATAACTAAAGTTCACTTATAAATACTAGTAAAATATTCGTCTTCTAAATCATACAGATCGGCTGCAATATCATCACGTAGAGACATTAATTTTTGGTCACACTCCTGTTGCTTAGTGCGGAATAGTTTTGAGTTTTGTGTTATTGCTTCATTAACTGATGGGAAATCATTTAAAATCAAATACTGTTTTATGTCTGATACAAGCTTCATCAATGATTCACCAGCTCTTACTGAAAGGGAAACAATTAGTATAAATTACATTACAAGACATATATAACTAACCTTGATAAAACTAATAGGTATTTTGCAATAAAATAGTTGATTAAAAGCTGAGCAAGTATAATGAAGAACACAAAAGGGTCAAAATTTTGCTATCGTATATACCTAACATCGAAGCGTAGATTACGTACTTATCATTACTTTTTATTTCACTTAAATGCATGCAGAAGTTCCGAAGTTATAACGACAAGAAGTTTAAGCTCTTTTTTGAATTGCTCAGATTACGCGCGCTCATGCTATGACGTCACACCCTTGTTAGGGCCGAGTTCGCAGCACGGTGTACGGCGGCGTTTGCTTTGGTGATTTTACGCCAAATATTAATAATCAATCCTAATCCAAAACTTGCTGTCTAAGATTAATATTTGATATCGCTCGCCAATAACATATCTGAGGACAGGATTTATATGGCAATTAGGTATAGGATAGACCGGCGGATAAGCAGCTATCTAGATTGCTTGAAATCCATCTTTAGAGAAATATTATTAGCATTGGCCGTAAGTACGCAACAAGCATCTTGTTTCATTTTGTTTCGATCGTCTTCAAGTCTAGGCTTGTATTTGAAAGAAATAATATAAACTATCTCTTACATATACGATTACCTTCATTAAATTGAAACTATAGTGTGTGGAATGGAAGACGGATTTCTAAAATCCCCGTGTTGGTCCGCCGCCATAACGTCATGACGTGTTCCGGTTCGGAGGCTGAGTTAGCCGGTTAACTTACTTTTGCTCGAGGCCTAACATCCTGACATCAGGTTGGCAACGCACCATTACTATTTTTAGTGTCTCTAGGCGGCGTGAATTTCTTACCATCAGGAAATCTGTCTGCTTGTTTGTCTTCCTTTAACATAAAAAAAATAAAAGGGCAGTCCGACAATCTGCCAAGAGCTTAATAGTGGCACAATATTATACGGCGGCCGAAATTTGTGGAATGAAGTTAAAAAGGTATGTATGCTAATAATAAATATAAACCGGAATAAAAATCGTGAACTAAGAATGTTTAATTTACATTGAGTCACATAGAAGGTAGCCTTTTTTATTCTTATGATACTGAAAGGCAAACAAGCAGTCGGATTTCCTGATGGTAAGAAATTCACGTTGCCTAAAGACACCAAAGGTGGTAATAAACACCAAACTAAACACCAAACCTGAGACCTCGAGCAAAAGTATCCTCCGAACCGGAACACATCAACGGCAAGCACTGACTTTATGGCGGCAGGAATAGGTAAGGCAGTGGTACCAATCCGGGCAAGTCGCTACGAAACTCTACCACCTAATTAGATGTCACGGTGTTAGTGACGATAAGTCTATGCTCGCCTTTTATGAGCTGTCTGACCGGAAGGCAGATGGTCTATTCTGCAAAAGAGTCCGGACCAATACGGGGTAGTCTATATTTAAAAAAAACATCAATTAATGATAAATGCGGTCCATGAGTTTGATACTTCTGACTTATATATTTTAGTTTCTTTCTACTATTATAAATAAGTCAATGTTTGACTTATTTACAATAGTAGAAAGAAAATATTTCGTTACGTATAGAGTTACATCTGAAGTTCGGAATCGAGAACACTTTTCGATCTATGAAGAAACGAAAAATTAACATGTTATTTATTAATTTAACTAATTTATTAAATTAATGAAATAGTAAAACTTATTAATTTAATTCAACATATACATAGATTGAATTGGTCTTCACAGCAGTGCGCCTTAGTTTTAGGGCATATTTTATCAACTCTTTTTATGGCTATCATCCACTTTTTTCTCATTTTTGGGTTCTCAGGCACATAAAAAAAGAGTTTATCGGGTGTTTTAACTGTTGAATTGAAGCACTGAGACACTATTAAGTATTTTTTTGCCATTTTACCACAGACAACTTTATAGTTTAGTTTTATACAGCGTAGCAGCGGCGTAAGAGCGAGCACTTGACTCTTTACATTGATGAATAACCAAGGGTGTGACGTCAGCGCCTAGTGAGCTCCCGCCCGCGTTTTTAAAAATCTTCGGCCGCAAATACGAACTTTAATCGTTAATATCTCAGTCAATTTTTAAGATATGAAAATACTAAAAACACTGTTTTTCTTGTGATTTTTGTAGATTTATTTGGAAAATAAAGTAAAAAACGTTTGTCAGGCCCATTATAAATAACATCCAATATTAATAACCTATTTAGAGATAGAAAGAGGCCTCCTATAGATTTGTTGTATAGAGATTTGTATTAATTACTAGCCGTCCCGGCGAACTTCGTTCCACCCGTTCAGTTTGAATGGGAAAAAGTAAAATTTTGTTTTTCTTAGTTTTCTCGCAAGTTTTTTCCTTTTTTTTATCTTTTAAACCTTTCCTGGACTTGAACAAATAATTCAAAACCAAAATTAGCAAAATCGGTTAAGCCGTTCTCGAGTTTTAGTGAGACTAACAAACAGAAATTGATTTTTATATATATACTAGCTGACGCAGCAAACTTCGTATCGCTTGACATTAATGCTTCGACAGTGGCGCAGTCTGTCAGATCCGATCTGAAACATTTCAAAATCAACAACTACTTATTATTAAAAAAATAATTAAAAAAACATTTTTCAGGAGACCAAATTGTGAATCTAAACCATCCTCAAATTCTCTTGAATACAGACAAAAAGTTTCATCAAGATCAGTCCAGTCGTCTAGGAGTTCAGTGACATACACGCTCACAGAAGAATTATATATATAAAGATAAAAAGATAGATTGAAAACAACAGTAGTTGGTAACTTATTTAAAGTAGCCCTATCTCTTAGGGTATGGACGTTAGTAAACATATTCAATAAATGATTACAACTAACTTTTAAAACAACAATAATTAAAAAACAATTATTTTCACAGCAGTATCCCCAAAGAATTCGGCAGAGAAACAACCATAACTAGCCGAAGACACTAAGTCCAACAATGTTTCAGGTGGCAAGCCTAGTGCCAACCAAGTACAAAGTTTACAACAAAGCAATGTTGTCCAATCCCAAGGAACATTATTATATTAGAAAATTGAATGCACATTTTTTGTTGTTTGATACCGGACCCGGGATTCGAACCTGGGACCTATAGCAGACAAGTCTGGACTGCTAGACTACAGAGGCAGTATTTTATTATTAAAATTTGTTTAAATTACATTTAAAAACAATACCCAAATAACATCATTACCTATATTGGCAGCCCTCACTTGCATTTCAAATGTATCTTGTTCAATTTGCGTCATTCTGTTTAATTGTGATTCATTTTCACCTTTAGCCAATTTTATGATTTCTGAAAAAACATAAACGGTGTAACAATATACCTAAATCTTTTATGGCTACAGTATGTATGGACATTGACATGCCTAAACCTACTTATTAAAATTATTCAGCTTTCTCAAGGCAACCATCAAGGCAACAATCATAATGCATGTCATTTGACAGTTTCCTTACCATTTTCACACACCAAAACCATATTGTTGCATGTAAAAACAGTACAAACAAAACAACAAATTTTCTATGAATAATTTGAAGCTATGAGAAACATAATATATATTTCTTACAAAGTAGAAAAATGATTGCCGGGTCAGTAAATAACATACAAGAGATTGATAATATATGCTAAAACCTCAAAAGGAAAGTGAAATTTTAATGTCTTAAAATATAACTTGTTTTTCAACAAGGTCGTGCCTCAAGTATCAAAATTATCTTAATAAAATATTCACTTAATATGTAAACATTAGCTTAATTCTGTTCTACGATCAATTTAATAGAATTTACTTACCCTCGAAATTTTCAAGCATACTTTTCACGTCTTCTTTTAACCGAGTGGTGTATGATTTCAATAGAGCCTCTTTATTTTGAGGTAAATTTCTATGCATTTTTTCAAATATTTTATACAAAACGGGCTTACTGTTTTATCAATTTTTACCAATTTATGAAACTGTCTTCTCTAATCATTTAATGTTGAAAAATTCTTTAGCGTTTACACTATGGACTCTTACACTTTTAAAACTATTCAATTGCAGTATTAAGGAAGCTATTATATACTTTAAATTACATAATTATACACTCGAATATTTTGTTTATCCTCCTTCTCGTTTGCTTCTTATCAAGGAATATAAATACTCTTTAACAAGAACTTCTTATTTTCATTTCATTCTGAATTTCTGAATTCCAGCTGAATATCTGAAGTTGACAGATGACACTTACCTTTTTTTTAATTTTTTTGCCCCTTTCTGGGGCCGGCTAAGACCTATACGCCATGCTGCCACGTCTTCTGTATTAATTATTTCGTCATCAGTCATATGTCTTACATATTTATTATTATTCTTATACAGTCATTAGTCACTATGTATAAAGTCACGTCAGTCACGAGATTTGGCGGCAGCGAGGAAATTCACGACACACTAATTTCTTCATGATTATTTCATTTGTGCACGTTCACTGAACAAAACTAAACTAATTCCCACCTACATTGGCTAATTTCACTCAATACAAACACGAAATTCAACAATTATGAAAAAATACGACCATCTTCATTCACGATAGCGCCAAAACCACTTACTTTTTTGAAGCTCCCTTGGCCCCTTTCTGGGACCGGCTCAGGGGGGTTACCATAAGCTCTTAAAACAGTATTAGTTTAATAATACTAATTGTCATCGGAGAAAGATATGACGTACATCATAAAGTTGCTTATAAAGGCGGACATTTAGCAAAATGGAAATAATACTGCTATAAGCGTTTATGGTAGGCCCCTGACCTTTAGGCCATTCTGCCACATCTTCCTTTTTTAAAATAGCTGTTGTTCTTTCTGGGAATGGCTAATAAGCTTGGGCCTAACCGGTCACTGCAGAGAGCGCTCAATTTAGTTCATAATCCAAGGATGAACTAGTTCGCTTTATTAGTTCATTAGTTCTTTTTTTTAAAATAATAAAGTAAGAACAATAAATAAAGAAAAATATATAGTTATGATTATTGTAAGTTTTGTTTATTGTTATTTAAAAAATACAAAGTATTACCTGAAAATTTTACACGTCCATTTATGTAATATGAGATTTTTTATTTAAATAATGAAAAATAAAATAATTTATATTAATGATTAGTCACCAGCTAGGCTAGTTCCTAATATAATGTATAATTATATTAGAATACCAAAAAAGTATGAATTTTTACAGTTAAAGTTGACTTTTTTGTTATGGCACATAAAATCTTTTATCGAAATAAAAACGACAAAATAAAATGATTTATATTAATAATTAGTCAACGACTATTCTCTTTACTAGTATAATAGATAATCATATTACAATACTAGAAAAGTACTATTAAAGTTAGCATTTTTTTATGGCACATAAAATCTTTTTCTTAAAAAAAAATGAGAAGATAAAATAATTTATGTTAATAATTAGTCAACAATTTCCTATTATAATACGTAATCACATGAAAATACTTAGAAAGTTAGAATTTTTGCAATAAAAGTTCTTACTTCTATTTATGGCACATAAGATCTGTTAATCAAATGATAAATCACAAAGCGCCACTGTTTAGTAAAGTGGATGCTAACAGAAGTATAAAAAGAACTAAGAGCGGGATTTTCAATGAACTAGTTCGCATAGTTCACCTAAAAGAGCGCTCTTCCCACCTAGGTCGTTCGCGAACTACCCAAGACTAATGGCTAAGACCTTCAGGGAATGTTGCCACGACTTCCGTATAATAATATTCTTTTTATTGTTATTTATTTTCATTTCACTTTTTAAGTTTTATTTATAATTAGTCATAACTCGTTAAACAATGGTATGTCAGGATCATGAGTGAAGTGGTGAGCTCACAGTTTGTGATGGTCTCCTTACTTAGGTTAATTTAGTGAGATTTGGCAGCAACGAGGAAATACACGATACCCTAATTTCTTTGTATAAATTTCACTTAACTAAACAACATTGAACTATTTGTCACCTAATATATCCGCAAATAAATAATTTTCATTTTTTCTTTCTAAAATAAATGATTTCACTCTTATTTTAAACGAAGTTCAAACATTACGACCATCTTCTTTCACTTACAAAATGTAAACCCTATAGGTTTAGCCGCTTTGAAGATATATTAAATAGGTAAGTACGAAAGGATAATTTTCACTAGCCGTTGTCATATTGCCTACAAATGAAGTATTTGTAAGTAAAAAAGTAGCCTATGTTCATTAGGGATAATGTTGGCTTCCAATGGTAAAAGAAGTTTCAAAACTATTCAACACAAACAAACTAACAATCATGTTTTCCTACCCATTAAAAAATATTAGAAATAAGACATTTGATGCATTTGTTCTCAATATGCTCATACAGTACCTACATACAACACGGCGCGTCATTTATTTTTGTACGGCATTTTTATCATCGATAGAACCATGACAAATAATAAGAAAGCCGTAAAAATGGTGTGCCACAAATCCGGTATTTTTTAATATTCTAACAATTTCCTTTGTAAATTTGGTCACTTGATTCTGTACGGCATCAGTTTCATACTGTTTCAATACAGCTTCTAATCCAATGATAACAATGCCATACAAAGATTAGTGACCAAAATGGACTCACTCTACCTGCACTTTTGAATTCTCAGCTGCACTCAGTTCAAAAAACACTAATAGTCTAACTCAGTTGGACAGCTTACAGGTGACGGCATAGTGCTGAATCTTATTATTTTATGCTCTTATATCGTCCTAACGTCACCTGGTGGTTCATATGACCCATCTATTTTTGGTATGGGCCTGTAGTCTAAAAGGAGAAAATGCTTCTTGTTGTTTTCAAATGTCCTAAGCAAAGATGCTAAATATGAAACTATAGACTATTACAAAGGTGTTAAATATGAAACTATAGACGATTACACTCCTAACAAAGTTCTAATGTTATTTCAAAATATTGCTGTCTCTCTCTAATGTACGGGCCTTTCTTTTAGACATTCTTGTGAAGTAAATTAGCAAAGTCGAAATGAGTTAGAGGCATTAGTGCGAATCGGCAATATTTGGAAATGATATCAGTTCTTTGTTAGGAGTGTGAATTCCAGTAGTAGTCAATTGCTTCATGGTGCTAAGCATTGGTAATTTTTTATGTTTATTAGAACACAAAAAAAATATAAAGACTTATGTACTGACGAGAGACATTAACCAAGTAACCATTGGTATCTTGCAATAATTGTTATTATTAAAAATATCTCAGCACCAAACTTATAGTAAACCTATTTCAGACTAGATACATGTATTATTGAAATTGGCAAATGCATTGGATATGATTTCCCAAATTAAAAAATTGGCGTAGTTACGAATATTAAGTATATATAGTATAAGAATTTGTGACATTACCACAGTAGATTTCCCCACAAAGAGCTATAAGAAATAACGGCTGCCCACCCGAACCCGGTGTCAGCACTCGCATGTTACTACACACCGGCCGCGAAAGTGCCCACCAAACAGAAGACCCTCTGCGTCTTACCGGATCTTTCGGACCCATTAAAAATATACATATTAATAATGGCATACCAATAGCCGCGGCAAACGCTAGACTCCTCCCAACCCTAGAGCCCGCTGCTGATCTAGGCGACGAAGATTTCCCTTGTTCCTGGCGCCTAACGCCGAGCGACGAGTCAATTCTCATCCATCAAGTCCACCCAGTAACCAGAACGCAGCACCAAGTCGAGGTACCAAGGGTGACAGCCCATGTTGCTGGGTCCATCCATCCATTTAAATAACGATGTCTCGGGCTAAGCGCTCTGCTCAGCCCAAAATAGTTCGGTGAATTTGTAAAAACCTCGCTTTTAGCAACCTAATAGTCATGTCAACAAATAAATGGTAGCTCGAGGCCTAACATCCTGACCTCAGGTTGGCAACGCACCATTACCATCTTTGGTGTCTCTAGGCGGTGTGAATTTCTTACCACCAAGAAATCCGTCTGCTTGTTTGCCTTCTTTAATATAAAAAAAAGCAATACGTTAAGTGCCACCAAAATAACCACAGAACTCCGTAAACTGACAGATTTCTAATAAGTAGAGGATGCCCCGTGCTGGTCCGGGCTCCTTTGCAGAATAGACCATATTATGCCTTCCTGCCAGGCCGCTTGTAAAGGGCGAGCATAGGCTTATCGTCACTTTCGGTTTGGAGGGTAAGGTAGCCAGTAAACTTACGTTTGCTCGAGGCCTAACATCTCGGCCTTAGGTTGGCAATGCACCATTTCCACCTTTGTTGTCTTTTGGCGGCGTGAATTTCTTACCATCAGCAAATCCGTCTGCTTGTTTACCTTCCTTTATCATAAAAAAAAATTAAATAAAAATATAATAATAAAAACAAAAATTGTATTTGTAATTTCAAACGCCGCACTTATTTCTTCTGATTTGCTATAAAACGTGCGTATTCTTTTAATCTTATAGCATTTATATTTATGAAACCTGTGCTGTCTTCAGGAGTAAATCCACCTTCCACATCCATTGACACTAAGTCCTTATTATACACGCTGTTGTCACTTTTTCTGGCCAATACAATGACTGAAAAAATAATAATTTATTTACACAAAATAATAATAAAAGTTGAAAACCTCTTTTTCAATAAATTAACTTCAACTTCGTTTAAGGTTGCCAGATCGTTAATCCTAATAGCCGGAGTGTCGGGTTGCTCTTGAATCTCGATTTTATGCAAATTAGAATGGAACCTGAAACCTCACGTGGTCAACGCCGCAATGCAACCTCAAGACCACAGGAGCGATTGCATAGAGCAGTGGTAGGAACAAAATGACTCATATGACTCAGAAATAGCTAGAAGTATAAAAAAAGGGTAAGGCCGCGGGAGTAGATATGGTTACTGCCGAGATGATCAAGATTGGTGGTTCTGCCTTTTGTTCAATTTTCTTCTTCTTTTTTATAAATGTTGGAGGACTGGCTTTATGAATGTTGGGCTCCGTGGTGGGACCATAGTTTGTGGCTCAGGTCACTACAAATTCTGGTCCCAGTTATGGCAAATGATTGTTAAGAAAGAAGCTAAAATTTTAGTGCGAAGACAATCAAAGTAGTGGCATTTGAAAAAGATGTAGTCAGACTGGATATAAGAGTTATAGTCGACGACGTAGTGTTGGAACAAGTTAATGTAATTGTATATATTGGTAATGCTTTTAGCGGGGATTCAAGGTACACCTTGGACGTAGAAAGAGGAGTACGTGCATTGAATAGTGTATATTGAGCGCTGCTTAAACAATTTCAAAGCGAGGTTTTGAGTCACGTTTCTAGACTCGTCTTCGTAATTTGATGCTTATCCCAGCGTTACTTTGTCGATTTGGGTGTGTCAGAAAAAGCATGAAAGTAGTGTAAATGCGGTCAAAAAAGGGGCTACGAAAAATGCACTATGTGTATGATCTGGGGGTGAGGAAATGCCCCCGCCAAGACAATACATGTTATACAAAACATTAGATCTCATTACTACTGCCGAGTAAAATGTTATTCGATACTGATTATCATTCTACAGGAACTCAGCTGGGTGAGTTTGATAATACGAGTACTTTGGCAACTTGTTTCGCAAAATCATATACTGATTATGAAAATAGCAAAGTTGAAAAAACCACAAATTCTAAAGACTTAAGTACAAGGAAAAAACAGAAAAAGTTAGTGATAGATTTGCTTTCCATAATTCTGAGCTTATTGTAACGTTACTTTATGGAAGCCAGAGTTGGGTATACTGCAAACATTTCGCATACCAGAAAAATAATGAAAAAAGATAAACACCGTTGTTATGAGAGACAATTGAGAAAGTATTTGATGTTCGCTCTAAGACCGTGACAGTGAGATCTGACGAACAGGGGGATTGGAAGATTTTTTCGGAGGAAAAATGAGAATTAGCATGCTCCGCTGGTTCGGTCATGTGGAAAGAATAAAAGATGAAAGATCGACAAAGCGGACATATCCTGCGATTATAAATGAATGTTAGATATACCTGAGGAGATCTACATTAACATTTCACGATCAAGTTGATAGGGTTTTGTCCAAGGGTGGTGTCAAGAGTCTCCAAATAACACACCGAGTGTTTGTATAAAATGGGTAATAAGGGGAATGTGAAGAAAGCTAGGCAGGTTTACAAGGACCTGTCATTTCCGACTTGATATTCTCTGTCTATCTCGCTACTGATGTTATGAAGACACAAAAGCAGAAACAAGGACAGTTTCCTAAGTATGAAATTCCTTACTTTCTACGGAAGCTAAAAGTGGCGATGGCATTGTTACCTACAATGTTATTGAAATACAAAAGGTGGTAAGACCTGCCCTTCCTATTGTATTTAGTAGTATTTTCACGCCCATATCCCCGAAGAGGTAGGCAGAGGCACAACCAGGGCACCCACGACTAGCCGAAGACACTAAGTCCCACAATGTGATAGATGGCAAGCCTATCGCCAACCGGGCACATTTCCAATCCCGACCAACATTTTTTTTATTAGAAAATTGGAATTTCGATATATATATAGGCGATATATTTCAATCTTAATATTGTACAGAGACTTCACTATGAGTTAGCCGAGTTCCATTATTTGTAGCAAAGCAAAATATAGTTTGAGTAAAATGCTTTTCATACCATTTCCTTTGAAAACTTTCACAGTTACTGTTCCTGTTACCAATTCTTGGGACAACTCTATGCATTTCCTGGTATAAGTTGTTTCAGGTGAAAACCAAAACCCGTTATAGACAAAATCTGCCATTTTCTCTTGAAGATATTTCTTGAGCCTAAAATTAAAAACATCTCGTTTTATTGCAGATATTTTTACATGCTAGTTATCTATAATAAGCTAGGTACATCCCATATAAAAATAATATCTTGTTACTTATAAAACCGTTTGTATTCATATGCTACAACATTTTATCTAATTAGTACTAGCCGACCGGGAAAAATTCGTATTGCTTGACATTGTTAGCTACTGACAATCTGTGTGGGCAAAGCAGGCAAGGAGTAAATCAGCCCTTCAATATATCCCAATAAAAACAATCACTACCAATTTAATACTTGTGGTAGGTATCTTCTACTTAAAGCGCCAACTTTGTAATTTGCAATTTCTTTGTAACTTTGTAACTTTGCAATTTCTTCAGAACCTAAATTCAAATGTTCAGTGGAAAGTGCTGCTTGTAAAAATTATTCAGTCTAGCCTAATTTCGTTTCCACATACTGGGCTACATGGGGCAGGGGATTGTATGAGATATGACGTTGTATTTTTTTGTTGAAGGTACAACTGGTATACCCCAAATATTCACATTTTAGTGTTGAAGAATATTTTCCTATATATTTTCTATTTACTACTAAAAATTGCTGTAATCCGTGTGCAGAAGACAACGGAAATAAAAAAAAACATTTTTTTTGTAATAAGAAAGCGAAAAAACACAAGGCTTTCCTGATGGTAAGATATAACCTTGGCCTATACCATAGATGTTATAGGTGCATCGCTGTCTTCTTCGACTAGTTCGGTCGGCTAACTGTGCAAGACCATAGGCTACCTTATCCTCCACACCGGAACATGATACTGCCGTTATGGACACAGGAATAGGTATGGCGGTGGATCTCTACTTGAACGACTTGCAGCACGGCACTCTAATACCAAAGGTCTTATTTATAATGACCAAATTAGCCTTTATTCACCTCTTAGGCTGCTTGGTAGAAATGTGCGCTATGTTACACAGGAGATCCAGACCTTAAGGAGTTACACAAAAAGCTAAATCCGTCTCTATTAAATTAGAATAGTATAGTCTGGTTCACGGAGTAGAAGAAATCAAATTATCTCAAGGGTTACTACTGAATCTTAATTTCATGCGAATTGGAAATTGGAATCGGATATGTCATTTAAGGTACTCTTAAATACATTGTTAGAGAATTAGCAATAATAAGTTCCAAAAAATATTATTATTTATTATGAACTAATTGTTATTAATTTTGTTAATATTGTATTCAGGAGTACCTAAAATGACACATCCGATTCCAATTTAAAATCGAGATTTAAGAGTAACCCTGCTTGTCTGATTTCAAATGTTACCTTAACACTTCCTTGTCTAACACGTAAGTCTCCAAATCCAAGTGAGCGACATGTAAGATGGTTCCTGCTGGAGTTTCGTACAGGCCCCTCGACTGAAAGCGATTGCAACATTTATAACAACATTTTAAAGCGACTGCAACACTTAAGTACCTTAAACCTTTAAAATTTCATAGACATAATATGTATGTGTACCTATATGCGTATATTATACGCACCGAACGTTTTTATTCTTATATGCCTGGTAAAATAGTAGATTTACCATCTTACTACCTAACTATAAACTACAAAACTATAAGGCACTAAAAATTGGTTACATATCAAATTTTAAACAATACCTATTAAGATCGTCAGACTAATTTTTTGAAGTTATACTTCTTTTGGCGCTGTAGGAAAAAATGAAGAGGGTAAATTTTTACGATGCGCGCGCACACCGTCACGAAAAACCGACATGATGAAGTTAGCTATAGATAACATTATAAGGTACCAACAAAGTAAAAGTAAGGACATCTAAGTACGTATGTTTGCGTGAGAACTGACAACTGTATTCACAATATTTCTTTATTTCTATGGTTAGTGTCATTTTGTCTACAAATGTAAAATAAGGCAAAATATAAAATTTTTATCTTATTACGCCGACGAAGTAAGTATAACTTCTAACGCGTGTACATAAGTACACACACAATTTTTTTTGTGGTAAGGCGGATAGTCACTGTCAAAGTGGGATAAGATAGCTAATAAGTATACGGCTCTCCTGATACTAAGATACAACCGTGGCATCTCCTTTCGTTATCAGGTGGCCCGCATCTCAGGATTATTAGGCAAGACTATCGGCTACCCTCCCCTACGGAACGGGTCATGACATTGTCATTACGACTGAAGGAATAGGAAAGGCGGATGTATATGGAAAGGCGGATGTATATATTTTCTTATTGTCAAAATAAAACATCGTGAATATTTTTTACCTTAATACCAACAAAACGGTTTTCGACGATATCCAGGCGCCCCACTCCGTGTTGCCCACCTAGTTTGTTCAACGTTTCGACCAACTTCAATGGATCCGTTACGATAAGGGCTTTTTCCTGACCACTAGGGATTTGTAGACCAACAGGCAATCCTGTAATTATTTTGTTACATTAGCTGTTTCGAGTTCTAAGGTGGTATCATGTTTTTCGATTAAACGATTAAACGATTGGTACAAAAAGTTGTTTGTTGTCCAATTGGATCCACCAACACTGACGTAAAGCGAGTCTGGAGTAATTATAGCCTATATATATCTTAATACATAAAAATAACGTGTATCTTATACGTACAAATAAGTATCATGTTTGTCCGCGATGGACTCCTAAACTACTTAACCGATTTTAATCAAATTTGTACACTATGTGCAGTTTGATCTAACTTGACAGATAGGACAGCTTACATCTCAATTTAAAGCGTGCGATAATAAAATATATTATTATTAAGATATTCAAGATGTGTGGCATCGTGTGCAAACAATTTTCAGGATCTAACATCTATTAAAAATGTACAATCGTGAGTATTACTGAATCAACTTATAGCTTTGGATTAACCTTTTCGTTGCAAAGTTAAAGTGAATTAAACTTTTAACACTTCTAAAACTTAACACCTTCTTAATTTAGCAATACTATAGAGTTTCCTGGAGTTCTCAAACAGTGAGAAGTCAAAATGCTTTTCAAAAAATTCCATATCTGAGATCCACTAGGATCACATTCGCTAGGATGTGATGGAGATCTTCGACATCATCAAACCTGACGTAATTTTTAGACAGACCAACAAGGGTCCCCACTAGAATAATTACCTCCAGTTAGTGTTTTATTCATTTGTACTTTATACCACTGCTGTAAATAAACTGATTTTCCCCTTTTAAAGATTGTGTCCCTCCCGAAAAAAGCTTGGATGCGCCCGTGTGGGAAAATTATTACTAACCTTTTTCAAATTTGATATCAATCAATGTAGGATAGTCTTCAGTGGCTTCTAGATCACGAGTCATTTTGTAGATACCATTGGGTGGTATTACTTTGGGGTCTTCGAGAACTCCAGATTCATAACTGCAATGAAATGAAACCAATTCATTCAAGTATATTTTCTTTGTATCCTCAGGTTGCTTTGCAAATAATTAATATTTACAAGAGCTTGCCAAATTGTTTGCTTTGTATTGCAATGGCATTGAAGATGTAGTCAGTAAATATCATATCTAAGGCAAAAGTGAGTACGTTTCTCTCGACATAATGTGCCTCCACCTTTAGCAACTTTCAAATTTTATCTCATTGTTTTGCCAACTTCATAATATAAATAATAGTTTCAAATACGGGACAAGGATTTAAAACATGATTATAATTTTGATAAGAATCTAAAATATAAGTATTATTATTTGTAAATCAGTATGACAAGTGAAATAAAACAGCTAAGTAAATCAATTAGTAATATAGTGTTATTACAACTACACACACGTTACCTTTTTAATTAGTGGCTTAAGGTAATGGTAATTTAGCACTTTTAGGGTTTTTGACGTGACAACGCCTTATTATTCGATGGAGCCGGTTGCACGCACCAAAAAATATGAGTCACCTTGCTCTAAAGCAGGGTTTCTCAAACTTTTAGCTCCACGTATCCCTGTTAAAGATTCCATGTTACAGCGAACCTCTACAAAAAATGAAAGTAACTAATTAAGTCCCCCTCAAAAAAAATGAAGTTGATTATTCACAAAAATTATATTTTTATTTCATCAAAAGGTAACAATTAAGTGCGAAAAGAAACATCTTTTACTACCATTAATGTGATGGGTGTGCTTCTTTTCTGTCAATTTTAGGAGTGATTTTTGATAATTTTAACTTTAATTCTGACTTGGCATCAAGTCAATTTCTGTATTTAGCGCCACCGTAACGCACGTGCCTGTCATTTGCCAATTATCATAGCACCATTACGTACATTTTGTCGCGTACCCCTTGCTGTCGAATGACGAACCCCTAGGGGTTCGCGTACCTCACTTTGCGAAACGCTGCTCTAAAGCGTTCCATTTAAGGTTTGAACTTTCAAGTGCCAGCGAGAGCTCGGAACGAGCGACAAAGAGGCGCAATCGGAATCCGTTCTTATGACGTTGTCACGTTCAAGTTTCAACTATCGTCAGTAAACCGGCTTTATAGACAACCGCTTTTTTTAATATACGCACGAACATAGTATTTTGTGTTTACAAACAAAATAGTATGTCCTGTATAGGTATATTATTATACTCTTTGATAGTATGTGTGTGTATATTTTCGAAAAACTATATAATTTGCGCACATTCCGAGAGCGACCCTGTAGACGTCCTATAAACGATACGTCTTGCAAAGTGTGGGACTGTTGGCAACCCTATGCAACGTCGAAACATAGTAGGTATTGTTACAACAACCCACTAAATAATATTTTAAAATGTGCTAAGAAATGAAAGGTTTATTTTCTCAGTGTTATGTTATTAGTCGAAAACGAAAGAAAGACAACCACTGTTCTGCATGAACGGCCGTTTATAGGTACCATAGATGTTACTGACGCGTTACTATCTTATGGCCTGCATTTTAGGCCACTTATAGATTAGCTACCGTTCTCCAGCATGGAAAATTATGAGCATTGACGATAGGAAAATGTAAGGCGGGTTTATTAATCCTGGGCAGTTACATCA
>NJDD01003524.1:1945-15591 GCA_002245505.1 Calephelis nemesis
CCGGCCAATTAGCACAACTGGCCTAAAACTGCGGCAATAGGACACCGAAACACCTACAACAACTACTAGGTGGAAATCGCACACATATTTAGGTACTTTACAAAATCGATAGGGCTCCTTTGCAGAATAGACCATCTGCATTTCTTGCCAGGCAGCTCGTAAAAGGCGAGCGTAGGCTTATCTTCACTAACACCGTGACATCTGACTAGGTGGTAGAGTTTCACAGCGACTCGCCTGGATTGGTACTACCGCCTTACCTATTCCTGCCGCCATAACGTCATGACGTGTTCCGGTTCGAAGGGTAAGGTAGCCGGGAAACTTACTTTTGCTTGAGGCCTAACATCTTGACCTCAGGTTGGCAACGCACCATTACCATCTTTGGTGTCTCTAGGCGGCGTGAATTTCTTACCATCAGGGAATCCGTCTGCTTGTTTGCCTTCCTATTACATAATAAAATGAAAAAAGATAAAAATATTTACGTTAATAAAATCCGACTCAAACCTAAATAGTAAAAAATTGTAAAGATTTAACATTGTGTGCCATTTACCAATAGGTTAACAATAATAATGTTATTAATACATGTTAATAACGGTAGTATCTAATTAATATCAAATCTGTATTATTTTTTACTTTTTAGTTTTGAAGTCGGTTTTTATTAACGTAGTTATTTTATTTAATACTTTTTAGTTTATTGCTGATATGATTTAATTTAATACAAATCAACATCGAGATAATACTTGGTTAAAAAAGCGTCAGGCTTTAATGAACCTGTTTTATGTTATCACGGGTATGTTTCTTCCGTTTTGCAATACGATATTCGTATTTAGGGGAATTCTATAGAAATACTTATAGATAATTATCGCCTTTGTGGTCTAGCGGTCGGTAGATTTTTCTAATTTTCTAATAAAAAAATGTTGGTCAGGATTGGAAATGTGCCCGGTTGGCGATAGGCTTGCCACCTATCACATTGTGGGACTTAGTGTCTTCGGCTAGTCGTGGGTGCCTTGGTTGTACCTCTGCCTACCTCTTCGGGGATATGGGCGTGATGATACTTTTTCTTGCATAGAAATACCTAGAACTTTAGAGTTCAAAAGAAATGTATTCGAATGACATGTAGTGCCACTCAGTTACATTCACTTAAGCCACTTTCAAGTCATTTTTAATATTGCCTTTACCTTGTTGTGTGTAAGTGTATTTGTAAAAAAAACGACGGGTTGCACTCCGGGAGAGCCGGCAGAGGTGAAAACTTGAATATTAACGTTGTGCATTTTTGATATTTTGGAATGGTTAGGGGAATAATTTTGCACGAATTGCTTTAATTATCTGTATGAAAGTACTACAATTTATGTGGTAGAATACAATGTTCATTTATTGCGCTATCGTACATAATCGTGACAATACGAACATTCGCGCAAGCGCCCTGCGCCTTCTCACGAATTTTCGAGCAGGCCATGTGTCCCGACGCGAGTTAAGAAGTTTTAATTTAACCCCTTGCAAAAAAAGTGCGCAACGCCGCTAAAGAAGTTTTCACTTCAAAAACATCGTCATTTGTGTCAAACAAATGCTCATTGCTAAAGTCCTAGGTTTGTCACTCTTTAGAAATAGTAAGAAACTACATATAACTAACCAAAAACTCTAACATTTACAAAAATAATGTGTTGTCCCTTCTTGGTCCGGGATCCTTTGCAGAATAGATCATCTGCTTTCTTGCCAGGCATATCGTAAAAGGCGAGGCTTATCATAGGCTTATCATCACTAACACCATGACATCTGACTAGGTGGTAGAGTTTCGCAGCAACTCACCCGGATTGGTACCGCCGCCTTACCTATTACTGCCGCCATAACGTCATGACGCGTTCCGGTTTGAAGGGTAAGGTAGCCGGTAAACTTACTTTTGCTCGAGGCCTAACATCCTGACCTCAGGTTGGCAACGCACCATTACCATCTTTGGTGTCTCTAGGCGGCGTTAATTTCTTACCATCAGGAAATCCGTCTGCTTGTTTGCTTTCCTATAACATAAAAAAAAGTGTTGCATGTCCATTCGTAAATACAACTAAATTAAATCACTTCAATTAAAAAGATTTTGAAAGAAGGCAGACTGGTTATAGTCCTAGATACCGGAGAGCGTATTTTTTGTCGTTTCTTCTCATGTCAGGCTAGGTTTGTAAACGGCAGTAGTTTACGGTAGAGAGGGTTAAATTTATTTACATTTTAAAAAATGTTTGTATTAATAATTAAATATGTTATGAATAGGTACAAAACAATAATAATAGTAATTAAACAAGAACAACAATTATTTTTGTAAATACTTATTAAGATATTTGCACAAGTTGGTAGAATATGTTGGAATACCTTAACAATCTTGTAACATTTTTTAACACTCATATTGAGCAAATAAAAATGTTTCATTTAATTTCAACATCTGTGTTGTCTTTAGACTACTGTTATTACTTGCAAGCAGGGAAGTCGCGACTTGTTCGTCGTCTCTTGACAAATATAATATAATATATCTCACCGAAAACATAAATGTAAAAAAGAAGAGGCAAGTTCAATACAAAAATTATGCTTGGCTGTGAGCTCCGCCGCAAAAAGAATGGAAATCTTAATGGGTGCCAAGTTCTATGCAAAATTCAAATACTTGTTTATAGGAACAAAATAGCATTATGATCAAGTATGAAACTCTATTTCTTTGCGTTATTCGATACCTATAACAAATGCTGTTATTTCAAATTAAAGAGATCTAATAATAGGTTAGTTTTGACTTGGCCAGTTTTTATCAGTTTTTATAATATATGTATATGTTGAATATTATTATGAAATAACTTATGTAATGAAAACTGGTTTCCTTGCTTGAACTTGGCGTGTCACGCTGCCGCGTGTCTAGATAAGATTGTTAAATTTATTAACATTTTAAAATTGTTTCTAAGTTATAATTCAAATTGTAATAAGAATAGAACTATTTATTGTATGAATATTAAAACATTGTGTATATGATTAAATAATCTATATATATAAAAATCATTTGCTGTTCGTTAGTCTCGCTAAAACTCGAGAACGGCTGGACCGATTTGGCTCCTTTTGGTTTTGAATTATTTGCAGAAGTCCAGGGAAGGTTTAAAAGGTGAGAAATAAAGAAAACCTGCGAGAAAACTAGGAAAACCAACATTTAAAATTTTCTCATACAAACGGAGCGGGTGGAACGAAGTTCGCGGGGACAGCTAGTCATTTTTTAAAATATTAAAATATTTGCACACAACAATGAGGTGGAATATGTTGGAATGCTTACATAATTTTGTAACAACTTCAACACACATATTCCGCAAATAAATATGTTTTCTTTCTTTCTTTCTTTTCTTTCTTAAAAAACGAGGGGTTGCACTCCGGGAGGGGTTGCATTTTTGATCATTTAGAATGATTAGGGAATGCAAGCAAATCGTGCAGTAAGATTTGCTTTAATTATCAGTATGAAAGCACTATCATTTATGTGGTAGAATACAATATACATGTATTTCGCTATCGTACACAAACATGGCAACACGAACATTCGCGCAAGCGCCCTGCACCGTCTTACGAATTTTCGATCAGGTCGCGTGTCCTGACACGAGTTTAGAGGTTTTTACCCATTCCAAAAAAGTGCGCAACGCCGCTATAGAATTTCAAAAAAGATCTTTCGAAATTCCATCTCATCAACCATCAATGATTGATTTTGCAGTTACTGTGGATTTAACCTCGTTTGTTAGTTAGTATTCATTCCTTTTTTTTATGTTATAGGAAGGCAAACAAGCAGACGGATTTCCTGGTGGTAAGAAATTCACGTCGCCTAGAGACACCAAAGATGGCAATGGTGCGTTGCCAACCTGAGGTCAGGATGTTAGGCCTCGAGCAAGTAAGTTTACCGGCTACCTTACCCTCCGAACTGGAACACGTCATGACGTTATGATGGCAGGAATAGGTAAGGCGATGGTACCAATCCGGGTGGTACCAAACTCTACCACCTAGTCAGATGTCACAGTGTTAGTGACAGCAAGCCTATGCTCGCTTTTTACGAGCTACCTGGCACAGAAAGGCAGATGGTCTATTCTACAAAGGAGCCCGGACCAACACGGGGTAAGTTACGGGGTAGTTAGTACTCATTCCTGAATAGAAGCTTACAAAACGGCTATGTAAGAGATCCAGCAGGCTAGTGAATTACCTACCTTCGTAATGTATAGTCGTCTCTGTGGTATAGTGGTTCGATTTCAGACTTGACTTCATAAGGTCTCAGGTTCGACCTCTGGGTCAGGCAAAAAAATGTGTTTTGTCAATTTTCTAATAAAAATTGACATTGCCGGGATCGGACATGTTCCCCGCAGGCGATAGGTTTGCCATCTATCACATTGTAGTACTTAGTGGTTGTTGCAACTTTGTCTCGGTTCGAGCATACTTCTTGCAAAATATTTGCGACCACAGTCTCAATGATAAATTGATATCTAAGTACGATTGCAGTCAACGCACCTATAACATCTATTGTGTCTATAGCTCACTGATGTTAAATAATGTCTTTATTGATAGCTTTCCTTGGACTTCTCTTGTGAATACATTATGAATATATTTGTTGACCAACGTAACTTTTTGCTATTTAATAGTTTAAGGCGTAAATAAATGCTTTCTTAACTTACTTCATGTTGTGGTTTCTTGGTGGTAAATCTAGCTATGACTAGTTCCATTGGTACCACCGTTACAGCTTTTTCTGGCCTGATAACATTATTATTTACTATCCAGATTAAGTAACTTCTAAAAAAGTATCTTCACGCCCATATCCACGAAGAGGTAGGCAGAGGCACAACCAGGGAACCCACGACTAGCCGAAGATGCTAAGTCTCATAATGGGATAGGTGGCAAGCCTATCGCCAACCGGGCTCATATCTGATCAAGAGCAACGTTATTTTTTAACAGAAAAATAAAAATAGATATTTTCTATTTTGTTGCCCGACTTGGGGATCGAATTCGGTGTAAGGTTCTCATAAACTTGGGGAAACCAATTAAACCAAAACAAATAGTTGCAGATACTAGACGAATTGTCAATTATATTCGAAGCAAATATTGTTTACTAGTCCAAGAATTACTATTTACAACTTAAGCCGTTTTGATGTAGTAATCAGTATTCATATGTATCTAAGTGACCTTCTTATCGGATAATAGTAATAAGCCTTTGATAAAATAGTTTTTTTACGTTCGTAGTTCCAAAAACAAATTATTATCCAATTGGGTAAATAAATATAGGTCCAGTCACCTCTGTAGTCTAGCGATTCAGTTTTCGGACTTTACTGAATGAGGTGCTGCTGGGTTCGATTCCCGGGTCGGGTAACAAAAAGAAACTTGTGTTTTCCAATTTTCTAATAAAAAAATGTTGCTCGGGATTGGATGTGTGCCCGGTTGGCGATAGGCTTGTCACCTATATCACATTGTGGGACTAGTAGTGTTTTCGGCTAGTCGTGGGTGTCCTGGTTGTGGCTCTGCCAACGTCTTCGAGGATATGGGCGTGAAGATAGATAGTTTTTTTAAATTTTATTTTTAAATATAGGTCCATATTTTGTCTGTATTATTGTTGGACTTTCTGTGTAAAACAACAGCATTTCTACCAAATAGTTTGTAAGTCGAGACCTGGTTTTGGTGGTATATGACGTCATGTAATTGTGGTCTCCACGTCATACGTGGAGACCACATGGTCCAGTTATTATCTGTATATCTCATGTCACATCATAGTATTATTACATATTGTATCTTATCTTTTAAACAAGGTACTTAGGTATTTATATTTTTACAATCTTCAACATGTATTACAAAAAGCAACAGAGATTAAGTTTAATCCTTTCTACCTACATCTACAGTACCATTGTTTCGAATAATAGCCAATCAGGACAAAAAACGGTGAAATTAATTAAATTAAGTTAATAATAAAATTTATTTATTTATGCTGTTTTGCAAGGGATTTTTAAACATTACTAGCTGATCCGGCAGACGTGAATCTGCTATATTTTTGATTTGATTTTTAATATAAAAAACGACGGGTTGCACTCCAGGAGTACCGGCAGAAGTGAAAACTTGAATATTAACGTTGTGAATTTTTGATATATTAGAATGGTTAGGGAATAATGCTGCACGAATTGCTTTAATTATCAGTATAAGATTACTCTCAATTCCTTTTGGTTTGGAATTATTTGTAGAAGTCCAGGGAAGGTTTAAAAGGTAAGAAATAAGGAAAAAACTGCGAGGAAACTAGGAAAACCAACATTTAAAATTTTCCCATACAAACGGAGCGGGTGGAACGAACTTCGCCGGGACAGCTAGTCTATATATATATAAATCAAAGACGGGTTTGTTACAACAGTTATAACTGGAGATCTGTTGGACCAATTTTCATGGTTTTTGATTAGTTGGATTTGTCTTCGCCCCGAATAGCAGAATACACCTTAAAAACAATAAATTATAATTATGAAATATGAATAGTCTCTATATATATAAAATAAAGTCATGATAGTTTAACCGATTATGCTGAAAATTGATGGAGAGTTAGCGTAGAACCGGGACAAGGATATGGGGTAAATCTA
The DNA here is from genome assembly GCA_002245505.1 of Calephelis nemesis. Classification (NCBI taxonomy): domain Eukaryota; kingdom Metazoa; phylum Arthropoda; class Insecta; order Lepidoptera; family Riodinidae; genus Calephelis; species Calephelis nemesis. The sequence continues at coordinate 8,536 of NJDD01003524.1, forward strand.
CAATAAACACAAGATTAAAAAGACGGTCTAGTTGAGTTGAAAACAGATTTACATAAAATCTAAGATTAAAAGAATTTAGGATTCAACAAGCAATTGTTGAAAATTGGAAGTAAAAATTGAAGACGTTTCGGAGTACTTCAAGCAGAGAAAACTTTTATTCTGACCTCCTGAAGATGTTTATCCAGAGATGCTATAGTTTAAAAATACGAACATATACTATGTTATTATATAATTTTTAAACTGTTTTTTTATAATACACAAGTCAAGATGATACGACAAAAAAATTTATTAAAACATTATCGTTTATTTATTTATTTCCGACGTCAGTCGGAATAAAAACAATCGTCGACTTGTGAGATACGGTAACAAGTTATTGGATTCTAGATTATTTCTACTAGTTCAATCAGTCAGTCAGTTGGCCGAACTGGAGGCTAGATTAGCTGTTAGACTTATACACGTAGCCTTAAATCCCGGTTTTATGATAGCTCCTTCTATTAAAGTATACGTATGCTCCATTTTAAGGCCAAAACATAGAAACTGATTCGATTCGACTGAAGAAAATTTGACCTTGAAAAAGGAAAAAGGTTTTATATTTTACTGGGTTCTTATAAGACGGTCAAATTCCTTTAAAATTTATACTACACTACATAGTATAAAACAAAATCGCTTTCTCTGTCCCAATGTCTTTTGTATGCTTAAATTTTTAAAACTACGCAACTGTATATGATGCGGTTTTTTTAATAGGTAAAGTGATTGATGAGGAAGGTTTACCTATGTGTATATTTTATTCAAGGGTGAAAAAAAGGCATACCGCTAGTTTAAGAATAATTTATGAACATAATAACCTATCAGGATTAGCCAAGTAAGGATTTAAAAAAAAAGTGTAGACGGTCATCAATCCAATTCGCATCAGGCGTTCAGTCATACCCCGATACCAAAGATATTTAAATAAGGCTGAAAGAGATGAACCCTTTGGAAATGTAGGGTTCTTAGATCATGTAACAATATTTCAGCTAATTAAGTAAACACTATCAGGCCCGTATCCCTGAAGTGGTTGGCAGAGGCAGGATCAGGGTACCCTCGACCCACTGAAGTTACTTCAGTCCGACCCAGGAATCGAACCATGGTCCTAATGTATCAATCAAAGAAGCGATCTGTTTTAAGTTGATGAAAAAAATGTGACTTATGTTTAGAGATTTCACATAAAAGTTGACGAAATTTAAAAATATTAATTACTAGCAATTTCACGCAGCTTCGCCTGCGGAACTTTTCTTTTACTACACTGATTTTGATGAATTAAAGCGTATGTCACTAAGGGATCATGTAGCACTTTAAAGGTGAAATAATTTTTGAAATCGGGCCAGTACTTTCGGAGCCTATTAATTTCAAAAAAACAAACGATCAAACAAAAAATCAAATCTTTCCTCTTTATAATATTATTATAGATAAATTAAAAAGTAAGTACTGTTTTACTTAATTTTCACATAACTGTATATACATTAACTAAAAATATAAAAAGTATTAAAACTAAAAGTATCATCTTTTAAACAAATAAAATCATAAAACTAGTCTATGTATCGAAAATTTCAAGGTAGCATCCGTTTAATATACAGATGGATTTAGAATTATTTTTTTTATTAGTTGTAAAAAAACTTTAAGGAGACTTACAAAAGACAATTGTAGGTTAATTTTTTACTTAAAAATTGATAATTTCGCTAGAGCCCCCTCCTAAGTTAAAAAAAATGATGCGTAATGATTGTCAGCAACTTAATATTTTACAAGCCAAGGAATTAAGCGTTTGTTTGTGCTTTAAATTAATAATACAAGGTTTATTATCGTACAAAACAATAACAACATGTCATTCTGTCAATTACTATAATAATGTGAAGCTAGACTTATTTTACAACAGTGTGACGATCGTCGCTAGTAGTGTTTGGTGTCATTTTTAACCGAGTTCAAAATAGGAGGAGGTTCTCAATTCAGCCGGTATATTTTTTTATGTATGTACACCGATTTCTCCGAGATGTATAAACCGATTTACGTAATTGTTTTTTGTTATTAATTTTTTGAATTTGACCTATCAACATTTGATTCACGTAGGCCCATTAGTTTTTATTGTATTAACAATTTTTATCTACTTTTGCCTATATTTCAGCAATAAACTAAAAAGTAAAAATAATAAAGATTTAATATTAATTATATGCTACCTATTAGTTATGTGTGCTATTTACTAATAGGTTTGAAGTCGGTGCCAAACGTTAAAACTAGTAACTATATTATCAGTAAGTATTAAATTGGCTTTGCACCGACTTCAAACCTATTAGTAAATAGCATATATAAATAATAGGTGGTACATAATATTAAATCTTTATTGTTTTTTACTTTTTAGTTTTGAAGACGGTTTTCATTAAAGTATTTATCTTTATTAAAGTTCAATACAATTTGATTTGACATACAAGATAGTCTTTAAATAAATATAGGTACGGATTAAAAAACCGTCTCAAGATTTTAAAGAAGAAGTACAAGGTTTAATGGATATACAAATAATAAAAGAACCTCAAATGCGCTATTGTTTTACTTTGAACAGATATAAGTCAATTTTTTTTCATTAACAGTTCTAACTCAGATCTCTAGTAGCCACTTAAGATACAATATGAGATATCAAAACTTCTTTCTTTTCTTTGATTTAAGTTCGTGTAGATATTCCAACATGACAATGGATTTCAAAAAAATATTAACAGAAATTAACAATTACGATTACGTGGATTACCTAATAATTAATTATTTAAAAAATATACGATGGTAGTGGTAAAGTATGAACGTTAGCTAAAAATTTAGATCCGAGATACCTCTTTCGAAAAGGCTACTGAAATATTAAAAAAAGGTAGATAGGACTAAATACAATTGTCTATGATAACACGAGTTTTCATCAAAATTTTGGAATTAGGTACTTTTTTGTGGTACACTGGCTGTACCACAATAAGTCGCCTCTGTGGTCGAGCGGTCCGGATGTTAGACTTGACTGCATGAGGTCTTGGGTTCGAATCCCGGGTCGGCCAACAAAACAATTGGATTTTTCCAATTTTCTAATTAAAAAAAATGTTGGTCGGGATTGGAAACGTGCCCGGCTGGCGATAGGCTTGCCACCTATCACATTATGGGACTTAGTATCTTCGGCTAGTCGTGGGTGCGCTGGTTGTGCCTCTGCCTACCTCTTCGGGGATATGGGCGTGAAGATACTTACTTACTTACTTCACTGGCTGTACCACAAGTACAGTCTATGCCTTAAGTTGCATCATACAATGGTTGGTTTTTAGGGATAGATTTCCTTATTAAAGTAAAGCACGGCAATGGTGAGATCAACTAATTTATATGCATACATACATATCTCCACGCCAATTATTCGACTAATTTAAATAAACTTTTACTCTCCACAGTTTGTTTCTGAAAGTTAATACTTTTCGACTTATCCGCTACTGAAAGTTTATTATTATATGGTTTTTCGCGAATCAATTAAAACAGTAGGTACGTACGTACGTACTTTATGAAAAATATTGTAAAGAGCCAATCATGGCTAGTAAAAAAAAATATGTACAGTGGCTATTAACTAATACAAATACAATAAAGTACACACAGATACAGATACAGTTACGTAAATATAAACTATTTTTTTTTAATTTATGCTTATTTTTTTATATTTTTAGAGTTAGCGTAAATATATAAGTCTTATAAGTACTTTTTGTTAGTTTACATGTTTTGTTTTTAATCGCGTCAACTTTTATGTGAAATCTCTAAACATAAGTCACATTTTTTTCGTTAACTTAAAACAGATCGCTCCTTTCTTTAAATTGTTTTTTCTATAAGTTGTCATATAATTTTATTTTTTTAATGTAATCCTATAATCTGTTTTGGTCCGGGCTCCTTTGCAGAATAGACCATCTGCCTTTCTTGCCAGGCAGCTCGTAAAAGGCGAGCATAGGCTTATCATCACTAAAACTGTGACATCTGACTAGGAGGTAGAGTTTCGCAGCGACTCGCCCGGATTGGTACCACCGCCTTACCTAATCCTGCCAGCATAACGTCATGATGTGTTCCGGTTCGGAGGGTAAGGTAGCCGGTAAACTTACTTTTGCTCGAGGCTTGACATCCTGACCTCAATTTCTTACCAACAGGAAATCCGTCTGCTTTTTTGCCTTCCTATAACATTAAAAAAAACCTATTTTTAGGCAAAAACTTGCTTGCTTGCTGAGGTATAACTTTGTGTGGTTTGTTTACTGTTAACATTTTTATATGTGGGTACCGTCAGTAACATCCAACCAAATAAGTACTGAACGTTAAATTAATACTGTCTTTTTATATTTAGTTTCAAAGCCCTGATTATCCTGTAAAAAGTGTAACCGATTGGCTAAAGAGTAACAAAATGTATTAAATAAGTGTATTGTGGATAACTACAAGTGTTTACTACAAAAAACTTGCGTATATAATGGCATTCCACCAAGTGCCGACGATAGCAAGTATAGATTCTATTAACCCTAGTAACTCTTACAACATAAACCCTTCCAAGTCTAGGGATTCTTACACCGGCGGAAAAAGACGTTGTATTAGTTAAAAATTTGAAATTTTCTCTAGCAGATAATTAAGTCGAAAAAAATTAATTAAAAAAAATAAGAAATTTTTTTTTCAAATTAGTTGAAAAGAAATTTAATGTTAATTTATATAGGTTTTGGTCAAAATGGAAATTTGAAGAAATCCATTGTCGTGGTTTAGCTTTTTAAAAAAAGTTACACATGTACAAAAGCAAAATAAATTTATTTGTTCAATAGTTGGCCCAATAGACATTATCTTAGATATGAATGTTGATTTTTTTCTTTCCTATAAATTTATTTAATTTATTTACCACTTTTTGATATGGTATATCGCCGCTGCGGTCTAGCGGTTCCGGGCTCGATCCCCGGGTCGGGCAACAAGAAAAAAAATTAGAAAATGTATATTTTCAATTTTCTTATAAAAACAACGTCGCCGGGGATTAGATATTATGTATCCGGTTGGAAATATGCTTGCCACCTATCACATTGTGGAATTTAATATCTTCGGCTAATCGTGGGTTCTCTGGTTGTGGGTCTACCTGCCTCTTCGGGGATATGGGCGTGGAGATACTTTTTTTTAACCTAGTATACATATTCGTGTCTCAGAAAGATACGAAATACTCCCTATATGTTGCTAAACCATCTGTCAATTTACGAATATTTTCCTACATGTCATGCTGACAATGTTCCGATCATGAAGTTATAGATAATGAGTAGTATATAGCTTGATGGTTGAGATTATCTTGAAATTACGAATTTGAAGGCCACTTGCACAATCACAGGTTAAATTTAATGTTGAGTTAAAATTGTCAAATATAAGGTGATTTAACCCAAGTTAGGCGCTAACTCAGTGTTAAATACTTAACGCAGGAACGTGCAAGTGGCCCAAGTGACATGAAATGTAATTTTATATTTTAATTAATTAGGGTCAATTCATATTAGCGCAGAGTCGAAGTGCATCGAAGCGTCAAATTTCTCACAATCAAATCTAATTGCTCGCGCGCAGGCGAGCGAATTCCCTGGAATGCGCGTGAATTCTTCCCTTTTCTTCTTCTCTTTTTTTTCCCTTGAAAGAAATATGTCTTCTAGACTTTTTTTCCCTTGAAATAAATATGTGCATTACGCTGTGGAGATAAGGATGAATTTGTTATATTAAGTTTCGGATTGACGCTTCGATTCGCTTCGACTCTGCGCTAGTATGAATTGACCCTTAAACTACATGGATAATAATGTTAATTACAGATGCTTTCTACTAACTGGTAACGGTGAGAGTACGTTTAGGATGATAGTCACTTAAGACATAAGAAGATTGATCTAAACGAACCTTAGATTGGTTTTAGTAACGAGTGATAGGTTAATTGTGCAACACATTTTTAAATTAACAGTAAAATCATTTAAAGGCAAAAGATAAAAAAAATTTATTACGCCGAAGAAGTATAACTTCTAACGCGTGTACATAAGTACAAATACAATTATTTTTTTTATGTACATAATTGGAAGTCCAATAAGAAGACGGATTTCTTGATGGTAAGAAATTCCTGCTGCTTAGAGACATCAAAGGTGGTAATGGTGCGTTGCCAACCTGAGGCCGGGATGTTAGACCCGTAAAGATACTATATGTAATCTCTTGACAGCTAGCGTTGCCCTCCAAAAAAGATTGGATATGCAATTATGTATCATCATCGCTTGTACACTTTTCCTACTTATTACATCAGATGCAAATTGGTCTGATAAGTAATCTTTAATTTGATACCAAATATTTCCTTGTGTTGTTCCGGGCTCCTTTGTAGAATAGACCATCAGCTGCCTTCCTGCCAGGCAGCAAGCAAAGGCTTACCATCACTAACTACTAGGTGGTAGATTTTTGTAGTACCACCGCTTTACCTATTCCTGCCGCCATAACGTCATGTCGTGTTCCAGTTCGGAGGGTTCCGGTAAACTTACTTTTACTCGAGGCCTAAAATCTCGCTCTTAGGTTGGCAACGCACCATTACCATCTTTGGTGTCTCTAGGTTGCGCCAATTTCTTACCATCAGGAAATCCGTTTGCTTGTTTGCCTTCCATTAGCATAAAAAATATAATAACCCCTTTGAAAAAAATAAACTATTTTTTTTATTTCAGATAAGAGACAGACATACGATGGGTCGATTAATATCCCTGATATTCTTGGCTTCAGTATGCAGCGCACATGCTTACAACATCCTTGTCATCTTCCCTATTCCTACCAAAAGTCACGGCATTCTTGGCGAAGGGATCGTCAGGCACTTGGCGAATGCAGGACATCAGGTACTTTATTAATACATACACGTATAAAGCAGTAAGCCTTACATTATTTTTGTTTTGTATCGTTGAAACTTCGTGCAGTTATAGTGCACACACTTTTCTAATACCATTTGTACTTTTCCACAGTACATTTACCTAGTCTTGCCATAAATATTGTAATAAAGAAAAAAAATATTTTTTTAACTGC
>NJDD01003524.1:15673-36449 GCA_002245505.1 Calephelis nemesis
ATTCAAATGTAATATTTTTTTATTTTTAAGTGTAACAGTATTTATGGCCAGACTAAGTATATAGAAAGAAAGAAAGAAAATATGTGTGTTGAAGTTGTTACAAAATTATTTAAGCTTTCCAACATATTCTACCACATTGTGGTGTGCAAATATTTAAATATTTTTAAAAACTGATTATTTAGTTTTATACACAATGTTTAAATATTCATTCAACCAATAGTTTTATTCTTATTACAATTTGAATTATAACTTACAAACAATTTTAAAATGTTAATAATTTTACTACATACAATATGTTACTTACGCGGTTTTGTAACAAAACGTCTATCAATCTATTATTATTATTATTATTTATTCTTTATTGTACAAAAAAAAACAATCAAAAAAATGCACAAATGGCGGACTTATCATTCATAGCAATATCTACCAGACGACCAGGAAAGACAGGAAATCAAATAATTTCAAAATAAAATTAAAGGCAAGAACACAACAACTTTGTACGTAACAAAACTAAAGAGAAAAATAAATATTAGACATAATTTAAGCAAAAAAATAAAAGAAATAAATTAAATCAATAAAAAAAACACTACCAGAGTATGAATAAAAAATACATTTCTAATTACAAAGTAATATTAATAATATACAAATACACAAATAATTACAAAAGAATATACAAACATACATGCATACACAAATAGATATATGTATACATAGACATATATAGGCATACATAAACTACATATAATAATACATATCCTTGAATGTAATAAATATAAGAAATGCATGTTTATTAGACAACAGCAGTAAGACAGTAACAAATGAATACTATAAATCTATTTAATACATTACTTTTTTGTTGCTAAAGAATCGTATTTTTATGATATTAGATTTGGTGTTAACTTGATAACAATTATTATTAGATACCGGGACAAATTTAATAATTTCTATTTTATTTTTATTTATTACTTCTATGATACTGGAAGGCTAATAAGCAGGCGGATTTCCTGATGGTAAGAAATTCCGTCTAGAGACGCCAAACGTGGTAATGGTGCATAGACAACCTGAAGCTGGGACGTTAGGCCTCGAGCAAAAGTAAGTTTGCCGCCTACCTTATCCTCTGAACTGGAACACGTCAACGGTCATGGCGGCAGGAATAGGTAAGGTCCAACCCGGGACCCTGATCATAATACAATTAACAATTACGATCCAGTACAGTTTGTTTTTCATCCTATGACAAGGAGATCATAATACCATACTAAACAGCAGTCCACACACTCCGAGGTGCACACGAGGTATGTCTAAAGAAATATGGCTGCTATGGTTTTTATATGGCTGCTATGCTAACTATACTAATGACCAAAATACCACAGCTACACCTTACTCATGACTTCCCGAAATATGCAAATAGATAAGAAACATGTCATTCTCATTTTTTCATGACTTTTTGATATGTAGATTTTTGAGACAATTTATTTGTTGTTCCAGGTCACACACGTAGCTGGCATAGTACCAAGCAAATCCCATCCAAATGTTACAGTTGTGGATGTGAATTACGATTTATGGGAGAAAGAAGCTGGTTTGTATTTCAAAATAACTACAAAAAAAATACAAGGTTCTCTATTCGAACGTATTTTTAAGCTATTGCATAGCTTCTGCCGCGGGTCTTGACCATGGAGACCGAATCTAGAAATTCCGTAACGAAAATAACCTAACTTCGACCGGCACAGCGGTGATACTTTATAGTTTTGCCGTCTATCGATGTATAGCAGAACTTTTGATGACTTTTTGATCACACTTGTCTTTTTTGTTTAGCAACTCACCTCTAGGTGGCAATGGTTTTATCGGCGTTACTGCGCGTGCGTAATCCCCCTCTTCGCCCTGCAATCTGGTAACCCATGCCTGCTTATACAATAGCTTTACCGCGGCAGTCTCCGAGTCCTACATCTTTTTTTGTCAGTATTTCTGTTATTTTTTGATGACTCTTACTTCGTTTAAAAGTAGGTATCTCGGTTGATCGCATTGAGTTTGATTTAGAAACGACAATTTTGCGTAGGTCGTATAAAGTAGTCTAATTTTTTAATAGTAAATGAGTGGGATGCTTAGCAGATTCTGCTTACTGTTGGTTCTGTTACCCTTCAAATCTTATTATAGCAGTTTGGTGGTTAAAAAAATAAGACAATGGTATTAATCTGCAAGACAGACATATATTATAAATTAATTATAAAATAATAAAAAAAATCGTGAAATTCGTAGCTGCGAAACTCTTGATTCTTTCAAGAAAGATCTAAAAGAGCATTTCTTTGCCATAGTTTAGACTCATAAAACGTTAATATAAAAATTACTCTATGTTTATGTTTAGTTTAGCTTTGTATATTTGTTTTGTTATTTTTTTTAAATGTTACTGACTAACACTCATTACTTTAATAAATAGTATACATTTAGTAGTCTATTTATCTGTTCACCAGGTCTACTTAATTTATTTAAAACTTTCCTTTTAAGAGTTGGCTGGAAGATATTTCTTTTGTTAGTGATAAGCTCACCTTTTGTACTTTGTTTTTTTTTTTACTTTTTAATTATATTTTGTAATATCAGTTGTGTACAATAAAGAGTCAATAATAATAATACTACTACAAAATATAATAAGAACAAATGAAATCCAAATACGCATTATTGAATTATGGGCCAATTTACACTGGGAACTTTTCCCCTCCCCAACCTTAGCTCTAGCCTTACAGAATAAAAATAAAGAAATAAAAAGACAAAAATTCTAATTTAAATTGAGTGTTGTTATATCTGGATTTTTGAAGTGTAAACTTCCTTAGCGGCGTTGCGCACTTTTTTGGAATGGGTATAAACTTCTAAACTCGCGTCAGGACACGTAACCTGATTGAAAATTCGTAAGACGGCGCAGAGCGCTTGTGCAAATAAGACGACACAGAGCGCTTGCGCGAATGTTCGTGTTGTCATGTTTGTGTACGATAGCGCAATAAATGAATATTGTGTTCTACCACATAAATGATAGTACTTTCATAATGATAATTAAAGGAATTCATGCAAAATTATTCCCTAGCAATCCCAAAAAATCATAAATGCACAACGTTAATATTCATGTTTTCACTTCTGCCGGCACTCCAGGAGTGGAACCCGTCGTTTTTTTTAATTACGAAACTAATGACTGTTAACAAATTACAGGACAATATTTTAAGCACACACTACAAAAAAATTAAAATAAATGAGGTTGAACGCCGCCTTCATTAATTAAAGCCAAATTTACATTGTCGCTTTTACTTCTCTTCAACCTAGCCTATGGCGTATAACCACAGGATATAGACAGGTACAGAAGTCAATCACTTATACGTATGTACTTCACTTTTGCAACTAAGAAAAGTACACTTGGCGGCCGTGCTAGGGTGTTTGGTTTATACATAAAAACTGGTTGAAAACGAACTAGGAAGATGAACGGAAATTTAAACAAATAATTATTAAAATACTTTAATGAATTGAGTTGGAGTTTAAGCGTACTAACATAGTCGATCCGACGAAATTCGTCCTCTTGGCACTTGATACTCTTTGCCTACTCTGCAGAAGACTTGTCTTTATATTATGCATATATGTATAGGATATGATCTGAGCTGCAAACACTGGTCATAGTTATGGAAGGAGATTGTAAAGAAAGGGACTTATATTTGAATGAATTGTGTGCTTATCCCAAAGTTACTGTATGTAAGCGAGAGTTGGGTATGTGAGAAAAATCATGAAAGTGGGATAAATGCGGTCGAAATTAGAGCGCTACGAAAAATCTGTGGTGTAACGCTCGCTGATCGCTTTCGTAACAGTGAGATCCGAGAAAGAGCGGGATTGAAAGAAAGTGGTGGTTTTAAAATGGGAAAGGGCATGCTTTACTGGTTCGTTAATATGGAAAGAATGACAGATAAAAGATTTACAAAGCAGATATACAATACGAATGTGAATAGATGTAGGTACCCGGGGAGACCAAGGTTGACATTCCACGATTAAATCACTCACAGGATATTATCCTAAGTTGGTGTCAAGTGTCTCCGAAAGCGGCGTGTTTGTATGACAAGCGTTATGAATGTGAAGGATGCTAGACAAGTTTGTCAGGATCGTGAGGTCTGGCACTCATTACTCTCTGCCTACCCTGTAAGGGACTTGGCGTGAAGATATGTATGTACGTATATAGGATAACCGAAAGGTAAGTTAAAATATTTCTCCACATTCCAGATTAATAAAATTGGTCACTTTGCACTGAAAGTTGATATCTCTTTAATTTTGAAACTACAAATCTCTTATCATAGCAAAACAATAACAACAATTGAGGACAGTCTACAGAATCGGACTAAGTGTTAATTAATTATGGCCAAACTTATATTTTGATCTTTACTGATCTCCCTCGGAAACCCTTTCAGTAAGTGGCATAGAAACATTTTTGGTGTAACTTTAAACGGAAAACAATCTCAGTAGTTCGACTTGAAGTACGGTCGGGATATATACAAACAGACAAAAATTTTAAAAATGTTTTAAATTTGTCTGCTGCCCATATTTTCGAAATATCACCATTGTACAAAATTCACTCTTCTAATTTTATCATAAGTATTTGTGGTAAGTTTGTAAAATAAAAACACACAGAATGTAGATTCAACGAAACACGATAAACTTTTCTTTTCGATTTTCTTGCAGGAGATTTATTTGATTTAAGAAGTGTGATACAAAATGAACAAAGTATCACGGAAACGATCAAAGTAATTAATGTAATGATTGAAGTCTCGACAATGATACTGGCACACCCGAACACGCAAGAACTTTTACATGACGAAAACCAAAAGTTTGACTTAGTTATTGCTGAATGGTTGCTTAGCGGTGTATATTCAAGGTAAAGAGTAGTGCATAGTTTTTTATTTGTGAAAAGAGCTTTAAATGTTCTAATACGGCAAAGAAGTCGGATTAGTAATTACCATATTCAAGTTGCGTCGTCTACAAATTTCACAGGTTTGTTTGATATTGTAAGGCAAACAAGCTGACGGATTTCCTGACGATAAGAAATTCACGCCGTCTAGAAAGACCAAAGGTAGTAATGGTGCGTTCCCAACCTGAAACCGGGATGTTAGCAAAGAAAAGAAGGTTACTGACGAGAGAGAGACTGAGAACGGCACTGACGTTATGGCGGCAGGAATAGGTACGGCTGTGGGACCAACCCCAAACGAGTTGATGTTAAAGTCTACCAGTTCTACCACATTGTAATAGATGTCGCAGTGACGGTAAGCCAAGGTAACGTGACTAAGACCGTGACGTCTAACTAGGTGGTAAAGTTTTGCAGCGACTCAACCGGATTTATACCACCGTTTTATCTAAATGTACCAAAATGTCTATGGTTTTACCACTGTTATTTTTTCTGATATGATATTATTCAACTAGATTTCTGATAGTTGGTGAAAGGTGTAAACCAGAAGAAGCGGAATACCTAAGAAATGTAGTTTCGCATTACGTTTAGCTTTAGATATGTCATCATATATTTAAAGGATGTAAAAAATCCATCCATCCATCCAGTATTTATCTTAAAACAAAAAAATGTTTTTTACTGTTTTAGCTTTTCTGCAGTTTTTGAATGTCCGTACATTTGGTTCTCTTCAATGGAGCCGCACTGGCTTATTTTGGGACTAATAGATGAATATCTAAATCCCTCGTATACTGCAGACATACAATCTAGCAATGTTCCACCATTTTCGTTCAAGCAACGTGTCACAGAATTGGGAAATCAAATATTTGGAATGGCTTTGAACTATTTGTAAGTGTTAATATTGTTGGTTATGACTGATATTATTTCTAGAAGTTATTGAATTTGACGGCTGCGACATTTAACGTATCATTTTAATCCTCACTAAATCTGTCTGCTTGTTTGCTTTATGATTTGTATTGATTGCATTCTGCAAACATTCGGCCGACCAAGTGAACGTCCTTTCGCCTGACAGCTGATTAGTATGTACGGTAAAAATTAGTGTTGTTATTTTTTTCTGAGCGTTTCCTAATATGGAAATCAATAATAATTAATTTTACAATAGCAATGGCGCGCATCACGTCCGGTAACGACAACCAGACAAAAATAATAAAAATGCTTAAAATGTGTTTTATGCCTTTTTTATTTTTATTTTTGCAGCAGCACAGGTCTTTTTGGGGTTCCGTAACCAAAGGGTAATAACTCTGCCTGTCTGTCTGTTTATCTCCAGCCTGTATCTCATAAACCGTGATAGCTAGAAAGCTGAAATTTTCACACATGATGTTTTCTCGTTGCCGTTATAACCACAAATACTAAAAAAAACCTAAGTCAAATATCATTTGTGTCTTACACGTGTTTTCCTTTTTGAAGTTTTTACAGCCTTAATTCCTTATCATTTAATGCCTGTCTTACACCAGGAAATAAATTAAAGAAAATTGAATCACAGTACTACCTACCTGCTACAGCTGTTGCGGGTGCAAGGGTGACAATAAGTTGCGAGACTTTTTACATAACTGGTATCACAATTTTATCACTGCATTTTTTAAATATTTTACTGCGACGTATGTAAGCTTGGATTTTAAAAGGCTCGATTCCGCACCTAATCTCTAAAACCATACTCTGTATGACTACTACATACATTCAAACATTGTAATTTTAGCGTAATGGATGGGATTGATGAAACTAACTACAACAAATATATCACTTCAGCCTTTATTAAAAGAGGGAGGGCAGTTCCGCCTATCGAAGAATTAAAGTATAATGCTTCCTTGATAGTGGGAAATTCACACGTGTCCTTGGGTGTTCCTACGAGAGTCCCTGAAAACTATAAGCATATTGGAGGATTCCACATTCATGATAAAATCAAGCCACTGCCGGAGGTAATTTAACATATTTGAATATACTTTAAAAATAGAAATAAAAGGTGTCAATTTTGATGAACGCTCACTAAACTAATTTTAAGTTATTGCTATCTTCTTTCAACGAAGGTAATAGAAAGAGACAAAACACGTTTAATGTCTCTGTACTCGAGGTTTCTACTGAAATTTAATCCATCACTCGGAAAATGATTATTAAAAGCATCACAACTTGACATGTTTGGATCAATCTAACATGTCTAAAATGTTCTGTGTCTTTTGTATTTGTTTCATTTGAAAAAGATAGCATACATCTAAAATAATTTTAGTTTGAGAACAGCAGAATTACCGCCGATGGCATTTAAAAGAGAAGGAGCCAGTTATACTAGAGTTATAGTAGATCATACAAAGTTAGTTTCTACTGACGTTTAACCTGTCACTCTGAAAATGTTGATTAAAAACATCACAACTTTTTATTTGATAAAAATACCTTACATCTAAAAAAAAATTTGGATTAAATTTAAAAAAGAAAAAAAATGGATTTTCTAATATTCTAATAAAAAAAATGTTGCTCGGGATAGGATATGTGCCCGGTTGTGGGACTTAGTATCTTCGGCTAGTTGTGGGTGTCCTACTGTACCTGCCTGGTTGTACCTCTGCCTACTTCTATGGGCATATGGGCGTGAAGATACTAGTTTGATAAGTAGTTATACCAGAAATCAAAATTAACTATCCAACAATTAAGATAAAACTTTTTAATAAAATAACACTTCATTTTATTTTGATCAGTAATTTATTTAACCGTCAATCAATATAAAACTTTGGTTTACAGGATTTAAGGAAATTAATAGAAAGTGCCAAACATGGTGTTATATACTTTAGTATGGGATCTGTTGTAAAAAGCAAAACTTTACCAACGGAACTGAAACAAAATCTTTTAAAAATGTTTGGTAGTTTGAAACAAACTGTGTTATGGAAGTTTGAAGAAGATCTGCCGAATCGTCCCGAAAATGTTCATATCTTGAAATGGGCACCGCAACAAAGTATTTTAGGTATTTATTTAAATACTTATTAAAAACATCTGCTTGTTAAACAAAGCAACATATGTAAATTGCTTGCTAGGGAAGCTTTGTACTTGTAATACGACTAAGTAGCTTTTGGTTTATTCCTACTTTGAGGATCATTGACAGGAAGCGTGTATATCACAATCGCCAGTCAGTTGGTGTGCAATGCTGGCCCGAAAAAGTTTTACCGCAAAGCGAGTTTAGGGCATTCCGTAAGCATTGTAGGCAAAGTGTACCAATCTGCCTACGTCGGCCGGAAATGGCGAATCGAGGAGGAAAGACTGCCAAATAGGCACGTAGAATATGAGAGGTGGAGTGGAAGCGAAATTGAATGAATTGATAAATGTAAGGGATGAGAGATGTCTGGAAAAGACGTGATATTTCTGATCTCTCCAGTGCAGGTTGGTCTTTTACTCTGATGTAACTCAGAGCTATCACTTATATGTAACAGATATGATCTTATCGTCTCTTTTAGCATCAGGTTTGAAAGATTATGGTTTGGTGGTTTGGTAGTCTATCAACTTATGACCTGAAAAAGGTTTCGGTATTCTGTTAGGGTTGTTCTGGACTACGTTGAAGGAGATGCGTGTACTATTTGGAGGTCTTGGAAAAATTAAGAGTGAAATCAAATTGTGCAGAAAGAATTATTCAGTTTTTCAAGCATTTTTTTATCACATTTAAAATGTCCACCTGTTTATATATAGAAATTATCAATTTTTGCAGCTCATCCGAATGTACTACCCTTCATCACGCATGGCGGACTCCTATCTACAACTGAATCTATTCATTTCGGAGTACCGATAATTGGAGTACCAGTGTTCGGAGATCAATTCGTCAATGTCAACAGAGCTGTCAAAAAAGGATTTGCGAAGAGAGTTGATCTCTCTTTGGACATGGCGAATAGCTTAAAAGAAGTTATATCTGAGATGTTAACAGTTGAACGGTACATATTAATGATATACTATAGTATATTATACTTTATATACAGGGCAACATCTAAGGCACTAGATACATTTTGAGAGACTGTTCGCAGTCGATAACACTTTCGAACAGCGAAAAACCTGAAAATTGAAAAAAAAAAGATTCATAATTTTTATCCGACGCAAAATACACGATGCATGATTATAACGTAAACAAAGCATACTACTGGTTTCCACCGACTGCAGTCGCATTCGCAGGCTGGTGACGTCATGACTTTTACTAGGTACGACATAGCGTGACAACACGTGAAGCATTTTTGTGGATTGTTTTAAATTAATATTTACAAAACTAAAGATTACAAGTTGCTAATTACATTTAAAACCGTTCAAGCCTTTCAAGCTCAAGAACTCTGGCCTTTAACTATATACGAGATAACAAATTTGATCAAGATTGGTCCAACATCTTAGCTGTAAACGCGTAAAAGACATATGGACATTTTATTAGAACACAGAATAATCTCTAGATATTCTGAATGCCTATATCTATAAAGTTAATTGGATATTCGTCGCCTATTGTTTCAGATATAGGACCAAAGTGAAAGAATTGTCAATGATCTACCACGACAGAACTGTTCCCCCTGGCAAGGAACTGGTACATTGGGCTGAACACGTCATAAAAACAAAAGGAGCCATACACATGCGATCCCCAGCGTTATGGGTACCCTGGTACCAAAAATATTACTTAGATTTAGTAGCTGTTCTCGTTTTATTATACTTTAGTATTAAATTCTCATTCAGGTGGCTTTTAAATAACACCGGAAATAAACTAAATGTCAAACGTAAATTAAATTAATTTTTTAGCTGTCATATGGTATCTTTTATTTTATTTCTAGTTAGTTTGAAATATCTATATCTAACGGCTTTAGATATATGTATATAACTTAAGGTCATAAGAAATGCAGTAATTGCAGTGAAAACTTCTTTATCGGCATTGCGCACTTTTTTGGGTAACAATGGGTAAAAACTTCTAAACTCGCGTCAGGACGCGTGACCTAATCGAAAATTTGTAAGACGGAGCAGGCCCTTGCGCGAATGTTCGTGTTGTCATGTTAGTGTACAATAGCGCTGTACGCTGTACAACTTCTGTCTAAATATAAATATCTATAAATTTTAAAGAAAAAATTTCGCCCCAGACAGGATTTGAACCTGTAACCTTTCGTCTCAAGCCGACGAATGCTCTAACCAATTGAGCTACTGAGGATTCAAGTCCCGTGGCGAAATTTTTAATTCCTTTCAAACCCGTTAACGCTTCTAGTAATGTCCTATAGATACACAATTCTGAGTACCCATCAAATGAGTTCATCATAACAGATGAAATTCACATTTTAGAATTTTTTCGTTCTTTAAAATTTATAGATATTTATCCCACGCACGGGGCAAGTGCTAAAAAAATAAATATACATACATACATACATACATATCTTCACGCCAAGTCCCTTACGGGGTAGGCAGAGAGTATCGAGTGCCACACCTCACGATCCTGACAAACCTGTCTTGCTTCCTTCACATTCATTACCCTTTTCATACAAACACGCCGGTTTCGGAGACTCTTGACACCACAAAATAAATATAAATAATTAAATCGTTTACCTTAAAAATTTGTATAAAATAGAATCCCACCGAGTGCCGACGATAACAAGTATAGATTCAAGATTATTTTACCACTAGCTTCCGCCCGCGACTCCGTCCGCGCGGATGTCGGTCTAAAACTGAAAAATTAAGATTTATTTTTTTACTAAGCATTTTCCAGCATAAAAAGTATCCCATTTTATGCCCAGGATAATAAGGTATAATTATACCAAGTTTCATCGAAATCGAACTGTTAGTTTTCACGTGATTCCTGAACATACAGACAGACAAAAAAATTTTTAATCACATATTTGGGTTCGGTATCGATCCAGTAACACCCCTGCTATTTATTTTTTCAATATTTTCAATGTACAGATTTGACCCTTCTACAGATTTATTATATGTATAGATAACTCCTTTTACATTTTTTTATATTATGCATTAAATATTTTACTATTGTACCTTGCGTTTTTGTTTATTTAATTCACCTTCAAATTAATACAAAAAATAATCGCCTCTGTTGTCTAGTGGTCCGGCGTCGGACTTGACTTAGTGAGGTCGTGGTGTGGTGCGTGGTCCCCGGGTCGGGCAAAAAAAAAACTAGAAAATGTGTTTTCAATTTTCTAATAAAAATTTCTTTCCCGTAATTGGATATGTACCCTCTTGGTGGTAGGCTTGCCACCTATCACGTTGTGGGACTTAGTGTCGTCTTCTATACGTGGGTGCCCTGTTTGTGATTGTACCTACCTAATTGGGGATATGGGCCTGAAGATACTCATTAGCCTTTATAGTACTAAGCCCTCTTGGCTTATTTATTTTTACTATCTGACAATTTTTTGACAATGGTGAAAGAAATAGATAAGGCGTTAGTACCAACATAGACAAGTTGTCACGGTATATGAACAAGAAGTATTAGTATGTTAACCAATTATATGTTAATGTATGTTAAAAAATTAGTATGTTACTTCAAAGAAGGAAGAGGTTGTCTATTCGTTAGGAGATTACTCGGTCGATAGCCGTTTAATAGCTTTGATGACTCTTTGTTTAGACAGGCTTCCCAGGTGATCCCATTTTATTACAATTTTTACATTATATTTAATAGTGCATTAGCATCGTGACGATTTTACTTATTACATGTAACCTGACCTACGATTTATTAAATGTAAGTCAAAAACGTCTATAGTACCCGTCACGAGAAGCTATAAATTATGTAAACAAACATCTTTTACCAAGTAATTATTTTTACTTCGAGACAATAATGAACTGACCATATTCAATCGAAATAAAAATATAGACGGGTTATATGAAAGTAACAACCTACTTAATTTAGTCGGATCATATCTAACGACTGACGTTTGAGTGTCTTGGTACGGGGACGCGCCGGTCGCCGGGAATGCAAACCTTTTTGAAATAAACGCGTCATTCGAGTTTTGAATTTTTCATTGCTTTGTTAAAATCGCGGATTTGGTTGTTATTGTTATTTTTTTTATCTTTTCGTTATCACTTTGTTATTGTTGTTAGTTTTGTTAATTGTTGCCTTAATTTTAATTTTTTTTATCCATTATTTGTTATTGTGTATTAACGTATAATGAAGCCAGTACCCAGTACATCTAAGGAAATCAATTTGCCACGAAAAAAATGTCAAAACATACGTAATTTATTATACATATTTAAATTATTAATTAATTGAATTTATAATTAAATATTTAAAAAAAACTTTTATCTTTGAACCAAATGTTGTTAACTCCCGAACGTTTGTTTACATAATTTATAGCTTCTCGTGACGGGTACTATAGTATGATGTTGATAAAATTTATGTGGGGCCATTTTGGAACCTTTGACTATATTTCTAAAAACATGATAAAATACCACAGACTACTTAGAGATACTACGTATTAAAATACATAGTACCCAATGAAATAAATGGAGTCGGTTTATGCAGTTTTACTTATAATTAAAATACACTAGCGGCCCTCCCCGGCTTAAATATACATATAAAACTTACTTTTTAAAGACTTTATCTATTAAAAAAAATTGCATCAAAATCCGTTGCGTAGTTTGACAGGTTTAAGCGTACAAAGGGACATAGGGACAGAGAACGTGACTTTGTTTTATATTTGCTACTAGCGTTCCGCCCGGCATAAAGTATACACATAAACCTTCCTCTTCAATTACTTTATTAAAAAACCTCATCAACATCCGTAGCGTAGTTTTAAAGATTTAAGCATACAAAGGGACATAGGGACAGAGAAGGCGACTTTCTTTTATACACGTAATGATGTATTGATTTATTATAATATGCGACAACTTATTCTCAGGTAGCTCTATGAAGTTTCCCATCGGGTACATATGCCTGTTTGTCTAGGCTTATACATTTTTGGAAACTTATTTTAATTATAAAATATAATTTACATTACCAGTGTTTTTGTACGTCTATAATTCACAGAGGTCAGGGGACGGGGTCATAAGGTGATAGATTGTTTGATTTGACCGCCTCGTTGGTCGAGTGGCTAGCGTACTCGCCTAACTACATCGACCAACCGCGAGGCTCGGGTTCGATTCCCGACGGGGGCAGGCATTTGTGTGATGAACATTTAGATGTCTGCATTTCCGGGTCTGGGTGTTTATTAAATTTATTCTGGTATCTATTTAAGTATTTATATGTAATAGTATCGTTGACTAACACCCATAACACAAGCATATAATTTGCTTACTTTGGGGTTAGATCCAATTTGTGTGATTTGTCCAACGGTATTTATTTATTTATTATTTATTTATTAAGGCACTTTTTTCATTTCAACTTATTAAAAATAATGAATATGGACTTAGGCAAGGCAGGTCTACAGTTTATGTAGTCATAATATATATGTTTATGCATGTTATGACATAGTTATAGAAGTAACTGAATACCTAAACATTATAAAGTTTCTACTTGCTGTAGTTTTAGATATGAGTAAAACTTTTGACTTTGTATTAAATCAAATGTTGTTAACAAAAGTTGAGAGATGGTATCTGTATATAAAACAAAGTCGCAACACTTATAACTTAATATCTGCTGGACCACTTTTCATGGATTTTGATTCGTTGGATGCTCCAAATAGCACCTTAAATACAATAAAAACAAAGAAAACTATGACATCATTACATTATATATATAAAAGAAAGTCAGGATAGTTCAACCGATTAGGCTGAAAATTAATGGAGATGTAGCTTAGAACCGGAAAAAGGACATGGGGTGCATTTTATCCCGTGCAAAGCGTTGAAGTTAGGAAAGACGACATTTTAATTTTTCCCTCTCCTTGCTCCGCTGGTTCGGGCATGTGGAAAGAATGACAGATGAAAGATTGACAACGCAGATATACAATGCGAATGTGGATGGATGTTGGTACCCGGGGAGGCCAAGGCTGACATTTCACGATCAGATCAATCGGATATTATCCGAGGGTGGTGTCAAGAGTCTCCGAAACCGGCGTGTTTGTATGAAAAGGGTAATGAATGTGAAGGAAGCAAGACAGGTTTGTCAGGATCGTGAGGTCTGGCACTTGATACTCTTTGCCTACCCCGTAAGGGACTTGGCGTGAAGATATGTATGTATGTATGTATGTTAATTTTTCCCATACAAACTGAACGGGCGGAATTAAGTTCGGCAGAACAGCTAGTTAGTGATAAATCTAATTAATAGTTTAAAAGTTATTTTAGAGAATAAAAAGCAATGTATTGACATATCTAAATAACTTGAAACCGCACGAAAGTCTTCACTCCATATTGTCTTTTAAATTATGGCGGTGCACCACAATGTAGAGTTTTTTGGACCCTAGGATGGAGTAGAATATGTCGAAATGATTAACTAAATACTTTTGTAACAAATTTTTGACACACATATTACGCAAATAAATAGTTTTCATTTACTTTCATTTCTGTTCTTGAATAACGGATATACTAGTACACATACCCATCATCCTAATAAATTGCCTACCTTCGTATTGTAAAGGCACCAACGAGACATAATTATACGAGATTCTTATGATTAAAATAAAGTATCTTCACGCCCATATCCCATATTTGAGATAGGCAGAGGCACAACCACGGCACCCACGACTAGCTGAAGACACTGTCCCAAAATGTGATAGGTGGCAAACATATCGCCAAGCGGGCAGGGCGTGAGGTCTGGCACTCGATACTCTCTGCCTACCCCGTAAGGGACTTGGCGTGAAGATATGTATGTATGTATGTATATTAATAACCTGAGATAAGAGATCGTGATATTTTAGATCAATTAATAACTCAGCAACAAATCTCTACTAGGCTTATCTGTATTTGTAGATAAGTTATTCATATTGACAGTTAGTAATTTAAATCTCGATAGCGCTTACTGTCGCTACTTTCAGATATTCGAAAACGAAATTGAAAAACCATCAAAATCTTTTTTAACTGGTAGTAACCCAACTAGTAGGACCTTGAACTAGAAACCATGAGATGGACCTTTTTATTAAAGATCATAATCTTGATCATAATTTTTATTAAAATTGATGTAATTTTTTGCAGTTTTACTACAATTAAATTATTAAATAACTAGCTGTTCCGGTGAACTTCGTTTCACCCGTTCAGTATCGAAAATATTGAATTAATATTTTTTCCTATTTTCCCTGCAACTTTCCCGGCATTTCTTTTCATAAGAACCTTCTCCTGGTAACAATAAATACAATAAAAAAAGAATTAGCCAAATCGGTAATGGTAATTATGCGCTTACCAACACATTTAGCGATTCATTTTTATATTATAGATTATGTATTTAGAGTTTTTCACTGTAAATATATTTCGCTAAATACTAATTACCAGTATCATTTAACCAAATCCAAAAGAATGAAAAGGGGGTCGCAATTCATAATTATGCTTTTTTTGTATATATATTTTTTAAGGTAGTTAGACGGCCAGTAACCAATGCAATTTAATGGTTATTTTCTTATATCAAGGATGGATTTTACCGTCGAATTTTAACGGGTTTTGTCCAATTATCCATAGGTAGTTTAAATCATGTCAATTTAACTGTCGAATAAATTTTTGTTAATTTAAGAAATTTTAAACATTTTATTATTAAACTGTGTGAAATGGTAAGTATCTATATGTATTCAGGATGTGGGAATTTTGTCAATTTTACTTTTGATTACAGTAATTTAAGAACGGGTTTGCCCCGTGTTGGTCCCGGCTCCTTTGTAGAATAGACCATCTGCCTTCCTTGCCAGGCAGCTCGTAAAAGGCGAGCATAGGCTCACCGTCACTAACACCGTGACAACTGACTAGGTGGTAGAGTTTCTTCCGGATTGGTACGGAGTACCACCGCCTCACCTATTCCTGCCGCCATAACGTCATGACGTGTTCCGGTTCGGAGGGTGAGGTAGCCGGTAAACATTTGCTCAAGGCCTAACATCCCGACCTCTGGTTGGCAACGCACCATTACCACCTTTGGTGTCTCTAGGCGGCGGGAATTTCTTACCATCAGGAAATCCGTCTGCTTGTTTGCCTTCCAATATCATTAAAAAAAAAGAAATCGTAACCGATTATCGATCTCGTTTACACTGAATTTTGTTAAACTAAACTCGATTTTCAATATGTTCGCTGAAATAGGCCCTTGGTCTTACATGTTAATTAAAATCTAACAGCAGCTTTAGACAGATGATAGATAAATAAAAAAACTCATGCTTAATCAATCTGGGAATGTAATAGAAGTTTTTTTTTTTTGGTATTGCTGCGTTTTATTTATTTATTACTTTCTCGAAACATATTGGTATTAACTCTCAACATTTAGTAATAATGTACATACATATCTTACATACGGGGTAGGCAGAGAGTATCGAGTGCCTGACCTCGCGATCCTGACAAACGTCTAGCTTCCTTCACATGCATTACCCTTTTCATACAAACTCGAAGGTTTTGGAGACTCTTGACACCATACTCGGATATCCTCGGATAATATCCGAGTGATCTGATCCTGGATCTTAGTCTCTCCGGGTACCTATATCCATTCACATTCGCATTTTATATTATTTGCTTTGTCAATCTTTCATCTGTCACTCTTTCCACATGACCGAACCAGCAGAGCATGCCCTTTCGCATTTTATCACCAAATCAATCCCAATTTTTCTCGGATCTCACTGTTACGAATGCGGTCGGCGAGCGTTACACCACAGATTTTCCGTAGCGCTCTCATTTCGACCGCATTTATCCTACTTTCATGTTTTTTCTGACATAACCAACTCTCGCTTCCATACAATAACGTTTGGATGAGTACAGAATTGTGAAAACTATGCAAAGCGAGTCTAGCTTTTTAACTCAAAACCGCTCGCTTTTAAATAGCTTACCCAATGCTTTATTCACACTATTCCCTGCACACATTTTCCTCTCCATATCCGCGGTGTACCACCCATCCCCGCTAAAAGCACGTCCAAGATATACAATTTCATTCACCTGTTGCAACACTACATAATCGACTAAAACTCCTACTTGAGTTCTCACACTCAACCCTGCTTGTCGTGAATATTAACATAAAACCAAGGCGATATATTGCCGTCCACCCGCACACATGTTTTACAGTCTAAATACATTGCCTGCACCGCACCCTGCAGGTGCCCGACTATCCCATAATCTGGTAAAATGTCCCAAAGCTCCTTACGTACAACCCTATCAAACGCTTTTTTGAGATCCACAAAACCGCATAAAACCCTCTGACCCACAGCCAGATGCTTCTCTACAAATGCTTCTTTCAACTATTTTTCCATACACTTTTGACGCTAAACTGATCAAACGAATGGCCCTGTAACTTGTGCAGTCCATGCATGAACCCTTGCTTTTAAACAAGGGCACGACGATCAAACGTCGCCAGCCTTCGGGTACTCTGCCGGTCTAAGACATTTGTTACAAAGAACCCAGAAAGAGTCCCGGACGACAGGACCACCTAGTTTGATCATCTCAGTTGTAACCATATCTACTCCCGCAGCCTTGCCATATTTCATACTTCTAAACGCCCATTCAACTTCTTCCATCATAATGCCGTCAGATGCCTTCGCTATTTCCGTGTCATTTGAGCACTCGGACACAGCGGCAGCAACTTGGGAATATTCATACTTATCTCCATAAAATCCATTCAACCGTTTTAACACGTCATTCACGCTTGAAAGAATATCACCACTTTTAGACTTAATTCTATTCATTCTGGAGGCAGACAAACAACTTCAAGATTTCTTCAACTCCCTCCAGAAGCGTTTGGTGTTCATCTCGAAGCTGTCATAGACTTGTACATCTTTGCACTCCCACATACCTCTTTCGCAACATCAACTATACTGTCTTTCAAAACATTTCAACAGTCCACGTCTAAGTCCGGTAGGTACACACTATCCCGCCTGATCATTCCTTCGCGATGTATGTACGTATGTGTGTCCCTGTGCTGAAACACTGTGTTAGACACAAGAAGATTTATTTTCACTCATAATCCACACATATCATTTACTCTTTTATC
Organism: Calephelis nemesis; assembly: GCA_002245505.1. Classification (NCBI taxonomy): domain Eukaryota; kingdom Metazoa; phylum Arthropoda; class Insecta; order Lepidoptera; family Riodinidae; genus Calephelis; species Calephelis nemesis. The sequence continues at coordinate 33,667 of NJDD01003524.1, forward strand.
ACCATAGGGTCCAAGAACGACCTCGTGACCGGCCCGTCGTGTCCCCACCCAACCGTTCAAGGCATCACACATAATCACCCTTTCATTTCCTACAACCATATCCAGAACATCCCTCACAGAATTCCAAAACTTTTCCAGGTTATGGGTCGACGACGAATTAACTGGAGCATAGAGTGCTACCACAAAAACTTGCGTGACTCCCAGCTTAGTCCCAGAGCAGTCTCGGACCAACCAAACCATACTCTTTCAGGCCTGAGGCTAAGCGAGACGATAAGATGATACCTACCCCAGCGCTGACGTGATCGCTCTGCGATACACAAGGCCACAGAACCAATCTGCCACCGGGGAGATCAAAAGTATCACTATCATTTCACTAAGTCTCCCTTACATACAGTAAATCTAGGTATCTCTCATCCGTAACATCACTATATTTCATTCATCTTCGCTGCTATTTCACCTCTCACATTCCACGTACCTATTTGACACTCTCCATTCCTCGATTAGCCTGTACGGGCTTGGCATGATGGGTGTTGGCCCTCATCGCTGCATCTGCCTCTTTTCGCACCGACGAGGGCCGATCGGTACGCGTCGCCTCCTGGGAACGTCCTAACCCGATCTGCGGTACTTTTTCGGGACATAATTGCAGTCCAATGGACTGGCAGGGATCGCGACGTACACGCTTCTGGCCAGTGACCTTTGATTGTAATAATGTACAATTTTTTTACCTTGAATATATTTCGCTAAACATCCATTCAGCGACAACTAAATCAATTTTTATGTTTTTATCATTAAGAATTTTTTGCGTGTTCGGGTTTTTCAGAACCTTTCCTGTGAACTCAATTATTGTGTTAAATGTTTTTATTTTAGCGATGACACCTTGTTCCTTTTTTATAAAACTGTCTAAACTTAAAAAATCATCTGTAAAAAATATTACCATTAAATTACTATGTTAATTAAGTTTACATTTCCTATCCTCGGCTTTTGGATCTGCGGATTTGAATTGTGAAAAAACAGAAGTTTCATTTTAATAAAGTAATTACATTGCATGCCACGTGCACAAAAGCGAACGCGTAACTAACACTGTGATGTACTGACAAAGTTCTACGACAACTAGTTATCCACCTTACATTTTCCTTCAACCGTAAAACCAGTTTGTTCTACACTGCCATGTTCCAATTTGCATGGTAGTGAGGTGTATAAAATTACGTACGGTACTAAAAATCCTAGCCTCATCTTATCAACATAGCGGTAATGTCGTTGATGTCTCTTTACTATAGTATCTTCACGCCCATATCCCTGAAGAAGTAGGCAGAGGCTTAAACTACAAACACTATTAGCCGAAGACACTAAGTCCCATGTGTATAGGCAAGCCTATCGCTAAACCAGCCATACATCCAATCCCGAATAACATTTTTTTATGGAAAATTGGATTGTTGTCCAACCCGGGAAACGAAACAATAACCTCATCGAGGTCAAGTCCGACACCTGGACCGCTAGACCACAGAGGTGATCAAAATATATAATATATGTTTGTATAGGATAAATTAAAATGTGGTTTTTCCTGGTTTCTTCGCAGTGGAATGGGATAAAAAGTATCCTATGTCCATCTCTTGGGTCTAAGCTAGCTAGCCTTCATTTTACAGCAAAATTGCTTATTATTAGTGTAACTAACAAGACTTCCTTTTATATAATTTAAATGTACTGTGGCAAAAAACATCTTTCGAATTTTTATGAAATTTTGTTTTAGCCTACAAGATCTACTACTTTCAAATAAAATGAAGATCTTCAAAGTTGGTTGTCTTAATATAAAGTAATGAGGTAACATCCAAAACACACAATTGAATTATTTAGCTCCTATTTTTAAAGTTGGGTAAAAATACATACCAGCTTCTTCCTCCCATAACGAGTCGCTGACATCCACAACTGTAACATTTGGATGTGATTTGCTTGGAACTATACCAGCAATGTAAGTTATCTAAAATCAGAAAGAAAACTTTAGCAAGGTTTTATGGTATCCAATAGACTTGAACAAACGGAAGGCAAACAATCAGACGGATTTCCTAATGGTAAGAAATTTTCGCCTAGAGACAACAAAGGTGGTAATGGAGCGTTGCTAACCTGAGGCCGGGACGTTAGGTCTGAAGCAAAAGTAAGGTTACCGGCTACCTTACCCTCCGAGCCGGAACACATCTTGACGTTATGGATAGGAAGGTAATAGGTTAGGCGGTGGTACAAATCCGGGTGAGTCGCTGCGAAACTCTAACACCTAGTAGGATGTCAAGGCGTTAGTGACGGTAAGTCTATGCTCGCCTTTTATGAGCTGCCTGGCTGTGATTTGCTTGGAACTATACCAGCAATATAAGTTATCTAAAATCACAAAGAAAACTTTTGCAAGCTTTTATAGTATCCGGTAGACTTGAACAATAGGTCTGCTATCAAAACCAAAGGACATAATATATTACATCTAAGGTTATCTCTTTCCATTAGAGCCATGTCTATTCGCTGTCCTATAGATAAGTAAAACATAACTGATCACAGTAAAACTGCAAAATCCGACTCCAACTATATTTTGGGTTTGTCGCGTGATGCACATATTACATTTAAGGGGTCATATACGCTAAAATACGTCAGCAGTTTACTATTTTTTTCATACAAAGCAATCATGGATCTTGCTGACAAAACTACACAAGATTAACATGAATATGCTTTACTAGACTAGTGTTTCCAAAACACGATTCATTTCACTTTGCTCAATAGAAAGAAATCAAAAAGTTAACCCTTTT
>NJDD01003524.1:36795-64245 GCA_002245505.1 Calephelis nemesis
AGTTTGTAAAAGATAGTGCTCTTTTAGTAGTTTCTTAAAGACATATAATGTATCACTGGCACGAATTTTATCAGGTAAAGCATTCCACAGTTTAACAGCACGAACAGTGAATGACTGAGAATAAAAAGCAGAATTACTAACATACTAATTACTGTAATTGTTTAAAAAATTGGAAGACGGTGGATCTCTACCCAGACTAAGTTGTTGCCTGAACGGCGCTCGACCACCAGTTGGTAATAATTTGGATAAATTATATTCGCATCTGACATGCTGCTTGGGTAAACAGTAATGGTAATAATGGTGTACTTCTAACCAATTTAGATTACTGGATTTTACTTGTGCAGTCAGGATTTACTATATGGTAGGGGTAGATTTTCGTGCAGATCTTACTGATTGTTACCACTTCCTTACCTACTATTTCTGCCATCACAACGCCAGCGCTCTACGCTGATGGTAAGAAATTCACGCCGCCTAGAGACACCAAAGATGTTAATGATGCGTTGCCAACCTGAGGTCAGGATGTTAGGCCTCGAGCAAAAGTAAGTTTACCGGCTACCTTACCCTCCGGACCGGAACACGTCATGACGTTATGGCGGCAGGAATAGGTAAGGCGGTGGTACCAATCCGGGCGAGTCGCTGCGAAACTCTACCACCTAGTCAGATGTCAAGGTGTTAGCGACGATAAGCCTTTGCTCGCCTTTTACGAGCTGCCTGGCAAGAAAGGCAGATGGTCTATTCTGCAAAGGAGCCCGGACCAACACGGGGAACCTCTTTGTCGCTTGTTCCGCGCTCTTGCTTGCACTTGAAGCCTATGGCACGCCTCAGAGCGAGGTAACGCCGCATTAGTCATGTTTTTTGGTGCGTACAGCCGGCGCTATCAAATTATAAGACGCTGTTACGTCAAAAACTTTATATTGTAACTACTTATAATGTATTCTTAGATTTGCTCGCTTGTCCTAAGATCCCAGCCATAATATAGCGAGACAACGGTAACATCTTTATTATTTATTGGCAATGGTTGTCATTACTAGCAGGAGAGCCACCTGCTTGTTCACTACCACATAACAATAAAACCCTGAGGAATCACTGTGTGTTATAGCTGTTAATGAATTTTATTTATTTGTTAATGAATATTTTTCTGTCAAATAGTTTTTTTTTTCAGATGGGGATTGTGCTGTCATATTGAAAATTTTTTCAACTGTTTTTTTTTTCTTTTTTTGTTTTGTTGTTTAATATGTCATTCATTACATCTGTGCTTATCCCAACGTTATTGTATGGAAGCGAGAGTTGGGTATGTCAGAAAGATCATGAAAGTAGGATAAATGCGGTCGAAATGAGAGCACTACGGAAAATCTGTGGTGTAACGCTCGCTGACCGCATTCGTAACAGTGAGATCCGAGAAAGAGTGGGATTGAAAGAAAGTGTTGGTGTTAAAATGCGAAAGGGCATGCTCCGCTGGTTCGGGCATGTGGAAAGAATGACAGATGAAAGATTGACAAAGCAGATATACAATGCGAATGTGGATGGATGTAGGTACCCGGGGAGACCAAGGCTGACATTTCACGATCAGATCAATCGGATATTATCCGAGGGTGGTGTCAAGAGTCTCCGAAATCGGCGTGTTTGTATGAAAAGGGTAATGAATGTGAAGGAAGCAAGACAGGTTTGTCAGGATCGTGAGGTCTGGCACTCGATACTCTCTGCCTACCCCGTAAGGGACTTGGCGTGAAGATATGTATGTATGTATGCATTACATAGCGAAGCACGTACCGGTCTGCTAGTATATTATAATCTTAGAATTATATTCAAATCTAATTAAACCTAACGCAGTTTATACTCCACATTATGATAATCTTTGAATATTCGTTAACCGATAACCGGATTACCGTCAGAATAGAGTGAGGATCTTAATCGAATTAAAATTATTGATTAGTAATTAATCCCATCTGAATTATTCATGTATTATGAGCTTAGTTTCTTGAACAATTACGTGCTTGGTTGTTCCCTATCATAAATCCTTCACAAGCATCTGACAGTCCACTAGGGACAATACCCACACAGATAATATATACTTTTCATCGTCGGCACTTGGTGGGATTCTATTGTATACATACATATATATGCATAACCTTGTTACTATTTTCTTTGTCCCTAAATCCGTCATTTTAATGGATGTACATTTTGAGAAAGATGCAAAATAAAATCAAAATCGGATCATCATTTCACTTCTTAGTCTTGGCGATTTTAATCTACAAAAACCATGACGTCAAATTCAAACAAATGTCTAAGTAAAGGAAGCAGTACCTTAAGTAGATATATCAATTCCAGGAACTAAACCATCTATAGACTACACTTAACATCTCGAATTTGGTCTGTTGCCATTTTATATTTTTATACAAAGCAAACTGAAACTTTACTATTTACAGGCAGGACAATACCAACAATATTATTTGTTCTGCTCAGTCGAGATTATTATAGATGGTTGTGAATTTTCACATGGCAACATTCTTTAAAGCTTGTCAGATATAAAACACTAATACCGTGCAACACAATTACTCTCTAGTAAAATACCCGTCCTACGTTTTACTTGAGCCGATTAGTTTTCTGTCTACCCGCCCCCGGCGCTCGCTCATACACTGTTACATACAATCCACTTGAAATTTAAATGCTTCCTCATACTTAAGCTGGAGAAATATATCTCAAATTTTACTTTAAGTATATTCGGTGCGAGGAACTTACATTTAAGAATTCAAGCTTTAAAATGATAAGGCTTCCCGCCCACGTCGGACTTGAAGTAGGACCGATAATTGGTTGGAACAGTAAATAAATAATTAATAAATATCATTGGACAAATTACACAAATTGAATCTAACCTCAAAAAAAGTACGCAAATTAAGTGCTTGTGTTAGTCAACGGTACTAATACACAGAAATACTTATATACCAGACTAAATTTAAATAATAAATAATAGTAGATAGACGAATGTATACCACTGCAGTCAGTAAGTTTTATTTTTCTGCTCAAAAGATTCGTCCTCCGTTGAATGAAAGCTAAGAGGGTCCACATTCAGAGAAATTAACCATTTATAGTACCCAGTATACACTGGGTGGGGACCACAAGCACCACCACTTACAATTTGAGAACAACTGCATCGATTTTAGTGCTGTTTTACCCTTTGAAATTTTTGCGCCGAGTACCAGAACAACTATTAGCGTATAGAAAAAAAAACATCCAAAAATGTAAAATGGTAATATTAGCCACTGGTCAGAGCAGTTTGTTTTGCAGTGTGGTTATATTTAGAAATTGTCAAATGTATTTACTATTTTAGAAGATTATATAGATCGATCAGATATTTACGTAGCTATAGTAAGTACTCTATGTTTTAATAGTATTGGATGACGAATATATTGACTTAGTATATTTGGATCATCATTCATTAAGGTATCAGATTGTAAGTATATACTCTCTGTATAATATACTGTATTGTATCATATACATATCTAAAGGCAATTTAAGACGTTCACCGTACTTTTCCGATACCGGATGCTAATCCTAACTAGGTTGACCAGGTACTCTACCCTCTTAACCAAAATACACAATTTTTGCTTTAACGGCAGTGCTCGCTATTGTAGTGGTTAGGAAAAATAAGGCGGTAGAATCAATCTTGGTAAGCCTGCACTAGTCAAATAAAATTAAGTACCAAATAGTTCAACAAACTTTGTCTATATTTAGATTAATCATTAAAAATTCCACAAGTTTTGTAAATAAGTTAACCATTATTAAATAAATAGTGTTTTGTTTAATATGATGTCGTATAATTATTTATTATAATATTAATGTTTTGATATACTTAACATAGATTACATCTCGATTCTCCATTTGTACAAAACTGCGAAGTACGACGGCTCCGGCCGGGAGGACGTCTAATGACGGTATGACTATTGACTGTATGTAGAGAAGGCGACGTCATATTGCGTCTAATAACTTAGCTGGTATGCTTATTAAACTGTAGGTGCCGTATAAATGTCTCTATAAATTGCAGGCGTAATATGGACAGCAATAACCGACGAACATATTCCTGTTATTAGACTTTTCTGGGCACGATGTTTCTGGAACGAAAACGTGTTTTTGTTCGTTGAATCAGTTAGATAACTTGGAAGGTTCGGGTTTTATTCAAATGGTTGGTGTAATTAAAAAAAAATACATATGGCTAAGCGTTATTGAAAAAGACGGAAAAGAAGGTGAATCAGTTAAATAACTTGGAAGGTTCGGGTTTTATTCAAATGGTTGGTATAATTAAAAAAATACATATAATATATATATACATATAATAGAGGCGGAAAAGAAGGTGATTTGTATATTTATAGAAATAGAAGCGGTTTGGGTAATAATTCTTTTTATAATCACTACTTAGAATAAAACAAAGTCGCTTCCTCTGTCCTTTTGTATGCTTAAATCTTTAAAACTACGCAACGGATTTTGTTGCGGTTTTTTGAATAGACAAAGTGATTGAAGGGAATGGTTTATATTATGTTTATTTTGTACCCGTGCTAAGTAGGGGCGGGACGCTAGTATATTATAAAACAAAGAAGAGTGGTTATAAAAAATATAAGATGGTTGTAGACACCAAATACGGTTATCGTGCTTTTCGACCTTAAGACAGTTTTTTGTGAACAAACTAAAAAGGCGGCTATCCTGAACGGTAAGAGACAACCATCGCATATAGATACCATAGACGTTACTGGTACGTAGCTACTAGTTAACCCAGTCATTGATGCTTTAAATGAGACTATTTGTCGCCCGATGGTCGAAATTCGACCATAACACATTTTAAAATCTTGTTGATAAGAACGCCATCTTCATTTCTCAAGACCAACTACTTTGTTTCCAAACTATTTAGTGCGCCATCTGTGATCTTTTATCGTTATCAATATATTTGTTTGTGTGTGTCAAATGCATAGTAGTGAAGGTAATGTTTTATTTATTGATTTAATGTACTTTATAAACATAATATTATTGAAAAATATTAGCGTTCTGCACTTCTCCTACACACATACTTTAAGTCTGCCAAATTTCATGCTCCATGCCATGCAATTTTCGTAAAAATGGGTCCAAAGTCACAAGTAGTGGCATCACGTTTATTTATTTAGATAACAAGAATGTATTTTTTACATTACTTACAAACGGAATGGCGCCTAGCGCTGAGGATGGCCAGTGTACAATGTACGTCAAGTGACTGAGCTTGGACAAGATCTCTTGTCAAATACACTGGGCATATTCTTTTGCCTCTCTCCAAAGGAAGTTCATAATCTCTTTGTACAGCACGTTAATTGGTCGGAGCGAATTCTTGGAACTCCTGAGCTCCGATGACATCTTAGTAAGCGTTTTCATTAAAACTTTTAACGAACCAAAGCTGTTTTTCGCCACGTCGGAAAAACAATTAACTTCACCATTCAATGATGCGTCACTTGATAAATTGAACTTTAAGCTTCTGATAATAGAGATAACATTTAAATTATCAGACTTAAAAATGTATAAAAAGGGACTAAGGTCTATAATTGAATGTAATATTAATAGGCCCGGACGTTGAAGGAGACGTTTCAACAGAACTTGAGTCTTAAATTTACTTTAATAATAGCTAGCTGCTACCAGCGGCTATGCCCGTATTTTAAAATTAATCATACACGAAAGGACGAATGACAAAAAAAACTGCTTTCGTTACTGTTGCGATCCGGGTTTTTAGGATGACCAGAAATAATATTCTCGCAGAGGTTTAAGATCTCAGCCCCAAGATTACAACCATTACTAACATTGACATAACTGATGAATTGACGTCTTTGCACAGTATATACGTCTGCCTCCATACCAGTAAAATGACGAACAAAGTCATTAAAAATGAAGATGTAACAGTACAAGTCCGATTTCAGAACCTTAAGTAACACAATATTCAACAGACAGCAAATGAGGGTATTTCTGGAAGTCCAGGACGACGTCAAGTTATAATTTAATCTGTATGACAATCAAATTTAAATGAAATCCATTTGAATTTGCATGCATATTACAAAAGCGAAACGCTCCAGATATTAAGATTCAGAGATTACGGTATGGTTATACAGTGTGATAACTGAGACAGTCGGAAGCTACAGATGTGGAGAGGCCTATTTTTAGACTGACTCGAGATTCCCTACCAAGAATATACTAGTTGAGAGACAGTTGATCTAAGAGACATAACCAGTTTGACGCAACATTTATATAAAAAAATAAGTGTTAAGTTCGCTATGTTTTTATTCACCTAAATCATATGACACTAGTTGCCTTAAAACTGAATGCCTTTAGACTTACTTTCAATTTAAACGGGTTATACTTTACTTTTTCACCACGTGTCTGTCAAGTGTCTTGTGTCAATTATGCCAAACTTCATACAAAATTCGGAATTGCTATATATCTATGGAAGATGTAATAACTTTCTTAAGTGAGTTTTATAAATCATAATAAATATCTCAAATCATTTGCAAAATCATCCATCATGGATAAATATCTCAAATCATTTAAAAAATGTTTTGAGATATTTATCCGGGATGCTCATAATGATTTTATTTTATTTGCCGACATTTTACCTTTTATAATTTTACATAGTCCGCGGCCACGACAGGACTGCGATGGGACGCCCTACACTATACAGTATTATTTAGCGTTTTAAGTGATGTGTGTCATGAAAAAAAAGAAAGACTTAAGTGTCGATAGTACCAGCTGTCAAAAGTTGTCGCTAATGACCGCAGTGACATCGACAGTAGACCGCAGTGACTACCTACGTCACTAGACCGAAATATCGACAAGTAACATGAAATACGATTTGCAAACCACGAATTACCGCAAGAAGTATGTGATTTTTAATTAATTCTCCCATTGAGCGCATATAAAGACAATAATATTATTATTATTGTTAACTAGCCGACCCGGCTAACTTCGTATCGCTAGCCATTACCAGTTTGTATGAAATTAAGCATCGTTTTTCCTATTTTTCCTGCAATTTTCCAGGAACCTTCTCCTGACAATAAGCAATACAAAAATACATATAAACATAATAAATATAAGCATAGCATCACACATTTTTAATTAATTATCTGTCATATTTTATTTTCCCATATTTTTATTTATTTTCAAACATTGGTATGTAAAGTAAGTAACATTTTTTATTTTTACTATTTTAATAGTTTTTCAGCACTGGAGTGGTATTTGGTTTTTGTTTTTTGTAAGCATTTTAGTAGTAATATTATGTTAATTTCGTTGTGTTTTTTTTGGTTTCTTTCTATATATTTAAAAAGTTATTAAAATTGTTTATATATGTAAACATATAATTATATAATTATAATATGACCGCCATTCTGCCGCTAAACATTAGCAAACTGTATAGAAAACAAAATGAAAATCCTTAATTGGCCTATGTTTAATGTATTTATTAGATTAAGTTTACTTTGAAATTTGTGCTGTAGAGTTTTTGTTGATATTATAAAATAAAAAAAAATTAAAAAAAAATACAATTCTTTGACTTTTCAGTACAATAAAAATTCACATTTATGAAATTAAAATAATTTATTCCTCAGTTTTAAAGTAACAAGCGCAAAAAATACAGACATGAGATAGCAGATTTACCGAGAGCTACTAACCATTATCCTTCTCCGAACGTCTCATGAACTTCGCACCTTTACAAATAAATCTAACAAGTTTCCCGAACCGAGCGGGATGTCTATAACCTTTTATTTGTCCTGGAGATACTTTGGAGTATTTTAAAAAATATATTGATAATTGTATAAAAACCGTGCAATGTGTGTGTGTATGTGTCCGGTTGGCTTTAGGCTTGCCACCTACCACATTGTGGGACTTAGTGTCTTCTGTTGTTGCCTGGTTGGTCTTTACCTACCCCTTCGGTATAGGCGTGAAGATACTATTTATAAAAAATGTAGTGTATATTAAATCTGTTTTTTTAATGAAATAAAAGTTTGTAAAAACTGATAATCAGATGCATCTCTAATTATTAAAAAAATAAAAAGTGAATTGAATTTGAACCCATTCCTTAAGTGTAGAGACATAGATTTTACGACACATGACGGTTAATTTCTATGACTTTTTTAATTAGTGGAAAGTATTAGTGCTATTGTTAGTACCAAACTACAGTAACATTATTAAAAAAAGGATCTTAACGCTTGTATTCTTGAAGGATTTAGGTGGAGGGCATACACGATTAGCCAGATCAAGCACTTATCCAATCCAGAGTAACATTTATTTCTTTTGGAAAATTTTAAAAAAACAATTTGAGTTGCCCGATCCGGGAATCGAACTTGCCATAATAAAGATAACATACAATGAACAACTTGATCGTCCCTGTTGTCTAGCGGTTCAGGTGATGGATTTGACTTCATGAGGTCCCGGGTTCGATTGCCAGGTCAAGCAACAAATAGACAGTGTGGTTTTTCCAATTTTCTAACGAAAAAATGGCGCTCGGGATGTGTGCCCGGTTGGCGATAGGTTTGTCACCTATCACATTATGGGACTTAGTGTCTTCGGTTAATCGTGGGTGCCCTGGTTGTGCCTCTGCCTACCTTTTCAGGGATATGGGCGTGAAGATACTTTTTTTTACTTATGAACAAGATAACCAAAAGATTGTGCGTTTATCAAAATATGTATATTTATTGTAATCATAAAGTTTTATTATTACTACTGGATGCTATCCTCCTAACTTAGAGCATATTATGTCATTTGAAATATTATTTACTCCCTTTTATGTACAGACCTCTCTCAGTCATGTGATTTCAAATAACTTTGTGGTGATAATATAAAAACAGTTTTAATACAACATTTATAACACACCTCGCCTCTGTGGTCGAGCGGTCCGGGTGTTGGACTTGACTGCATGAGGTCTCGGGTTCGAATCCCGGGTCGGCCAACAAAAAGAAAATTGGATTTTTCCAATTTTCTAATAAAAAAAATGTTGGTCGGGATTGGAAACGTGCCTGGTTGGCGATAGGCTTGCCACCTATCCCATTATGGGACTTAGTATCTTCGGCTAATCGTGGGTGCCCTGGTTGTGCCTCTGCCTACCTCTTCGGGGATATGGGCGTGAAGATACTTTTTTTTATAACACACAAAGTATTGCGCAATTACACGCAAGCAAAAGAGATGAAGCACGAATATGAGACAATAATGAGATTAGCACCAATCAACTGAGCTACCATAAACAACAAGACTTGCATATGCAGGACCATGACCACTCTGTTAAAAAAGAAGGGCACCAATATTTGTATTGAACAATTTAAACAACAATGTTTTAAAAAATATTCTCCACCTTGCTAACGAACTCAAGGAAATAATGACAGCAGCCAGTACAGTCACAGACGCTGCAGAGGATAATTCGTCTTACGAACGTTGCACCTTCATAAATAAATCTAACAAGCTTTGCAGTCCGTTCGGGACGTCTCCAACCTTCTATTTGTGCTGTAGATTTGCTATATCGGAAAAATATAACACTAACTTTTTGAGAAATCCACTTCCAATTTTTACAATTTGTAGTTTATAAATAAAAAGACATTTTATATATTTTAACTTGATGTCGATATTTCACATCATCACTACAAAGTCGCTCCGTCCCTATGTCCCTTAGTATGCTTGAATCTTTAAAACTACGTAACGGATTTTTATGGTTTTTTTACTAGATAAAGTGATTGAAGACGACGTTTATATGTATATTTCATAACCGTGCGAAGCCAGGGCTGGTTGCTAGTTTTACGATAAAACAAAATTCGTCATAAGATGTATCGTTGGTCCTCCTTTCAAAATGCATTGATGTAAAACACAAAAATATCAAATCACAAATTATAAAATAAATAAATTGAACAAACATTGCTTTTAAATTAAACAAAACAGAACCAGATTTGATGATGTACATACAGTCAATCAACATAACGATAATATAAACCGATTACCAAACAGAATTGAAATGACAAACAAATAAACAAAACAGACGTTAATCAAACAAAATTACAATAAAATTGGAATCCCCAAATAGAGCCAACAATATGGAAGTATACAAAGAGATATTTCTACATATAATTGAATAAATCGAACCTCCGAAGCCAATATCGGGCCGCGATCATGAATGCTAATATTTGGGCCAAAACGCTACTTGAAACATCGGGGGTGGCACTCAAAATATTGAAAAACTTCTACTGAATTCATTGTTCCTTTAAAGCTACTGAGACATATACGCTATGTTATATGTTATCGTTTAAAAGGAACATGAGTTAAAATATCTAATAACCCTATTGAGCCTTCGGTAACTTTTGTTACTCTTAGGGCCACTTGCACATTCCTGGGTTAAGTTAAATAACGATTTAAACTGTCAAATATATATACAATTAGTCCCATGTTAGAAGCTAACTCTGAGTTAAATATTTAACTTAGAAACGTGCAAGTATGCCTTACCGTGTCATAATCGTTTGATTAGACGCATATATTAAAATACCGGTAAAAGAGGACATAACCACGAATGTCACATTGTTTTGGGGGATATTGTTTTTGTATATTTTGATTATCTCATAAATATACAACCCAATATATTTGCCGTAATTCTTGACCATCTATGAACTATGAACTAAAAAGGGTTATTGCTTGAGGTTTTTTTTTGGCTGAAAACTCAACAACAACGTTTAAACATGTCAAGTCGTTTATTGCAAACGCAGATAAATTATTTTACGGGAAGGTTTGTTTATTTAAAAGTTCGCCAAGCAAAAAAAAAATAATACATTTGTGGCCAAAAACTTAAGGTAACTAATACGATATAGTGTCTAAGAATTAAAGAAACTATGCATAAAATAATACGTTTTTATACATGTACGAGCATAGTGCTTTATTGCAATTGTTTTCAAAAAATAACAGAAATTATTAAAGGAAGTTAACAAACATGGTACATTTAAAGTTGGTTAAGTTCAGCCTTTTAAGATAGGCTGTTAAAGACATTGTTGAAATAGCAATTATATTAGAGAAAATAAACAAAATAACACCAATTGAAATTGGCAAAAACAGAATTAGATCCAATTGTAATATCAATATAAAATGATAACAAAAAGAATTTTATTTGACGCCAAATATGAAACTGGGCAAAGAAGAAAATAAACTTAAAAGCACCATCATAAGGTTGTCAATTGAAAAACAGATTTATTTCCTTATTAGGAAAGTTTCAAAGGAAATTGCTTTTTAGTCTATTTTACAATAGGGTATAAATTTGGTTGGACTTGAAACAAGAAGGAGGGTATTTGAATATTTCAGCTGCTACGTTGTCGCGTGATAAGGCATCGTGTATCGGTCTTTGTGCAGCGAGCACGAAAGGTAACAATGAATTGAATTAGAATAAATTAAACGTTTTGACGGCACCAGGAAGTATTATGACAGCGCTGGCCGGTAGATATTGTAGGGGTGGTTTACATGATTTACTTCATCTGGAGACAAAATTTGATTTAAACTTTTACACATACTAGTGTTCGAAATTCGAACATAATAAATTTTAATATCTTGTTGATAAGAACGCCATCTTCATTTGTCAAGACCAATTATTTTATTTCTAAACTTTTTAGTGCCCCACCTGTGACCTTTCATTGTTATCATCAATATATTTGTTTGTGTGTGTCAAATGCATGGTAGAAGCATTATTATTGTAAAATACTAGCGTTCTGCACTTCTCCTACACATAAACTATAAGTATGCCAAATTGTATGTTCCTGCGTCCGTGCAATTTTCGTAAAAAGGGGTACAAAGTTTTGACATCACGTAATAATATATAGATAAACAAGGCAAAATTAAGTATATATAAAGTTCTATACTTCATTTGATACAGTTAGCAAGCCAATTAAAATCTGTATGGATTTTTTCAATATTTCATATTATAATGGAGTCACGAATTTACCCATCACATTATACCTAATTAGATTCATAAAAAAACTTTTAATGGGTCTTCCTTAGAGACACAATTTATTGTCAATTTAGAATTATTATGTCGATCCGACATTAGTTTGTTAAAGTTGTGTAAGTAAAAAAATATGTATATTGTAAGATATTAACCGCGAGGAATATTATTTTAAAGGCAGACAGGCATACAAAGATTTATAAAATATACGGATATATTCAATCTGTCTGCAAATTAATTACAATAAAATTTTGAAACCCCAGCTTTTCAAGTCGGCCCCAAAAACAGTTACTTTATAAAATCCCCGGCGGCTGAAGAATACCACTTCAGTATTGCGGCAAACCCATTCTAAAAGCGCTAAGTGATTTTTAAGGAATAAAATACTTTAGGCAGGTTAAGGACTCTCGGGAAAATCTTTCATCTGCTAACGAGGCGTTGGGAGTTCCGCTTCCCATCGTTACTTGCCTTTGATGTCTTCTTAATAAATTAAATAAAGAAGGAAACTATAAAAATCGGACTACCTTAATAAAAAAATGTTTCTTTTTCATTTTTTATGACAAGATAGCTAATGAACACAAGGCTCTTCTGATGGTATGAGATAATCGAATTCAAATTTATAAAGATAATATCAAATTTATACAAAATATCTTTATTTCACGTGATCTAAAAGAGGCATATGTGACGCGTCTATATCTATATATTAATACGTGATGCCAAATCTTTGCACCCCTTTTTACGAAAATTGCGTTGACGGAGGAGCATAAAATTTGGCACACTTATAGTTTATGTGTAGGAGAAGTGCAGAACGCTAATATTTTTCAATGCTAATGCTTATAAAGTTTATTAAATCAATAAATAAAACATTACCCACACTACCACGCATTTGACACACACAAACAAATATATGAATGACAACAATAAAAATCACAGATGGCGCACTAAAAAGTTTGGAAACAAAGTAGTTGGTCTTAAGAAATGAAGATGGCGCTCTAATCAACAAGATATTAAAATTTGTTATGGTCGAATTTCGACCAATGGACGACCACTAGTAATAATAAATCTACCACTGTCTAACTACTATCGTGGGTAGATACTATAGGTGCGTCGCCTTTGGCCAGGATGTCGAACCTTTTGTGCCAGTCTATCGGCTACCCTACCCTCGGAACCGGATATCACTGAGTTATTATGACGGAAGGAATAAGTAAAACAGTGAATCCCTACCCGGGCAAGTTGCTGGACAGCACTACACCACCACTACCACCAGTGGTCCCGTTGATAACCTATTCGCCACTTACACATTTACGGCCCAACCCAACTCATCACAACAAACTGAAACTGCAACATTTCAAAATACTTTGTCATAAAATATCATTGAAATAAAAAAAAATGTTATTAAATATTATATTTCTACACTTCACACCTTTAATACAATCCTAATAGGCGATAAAAAAAGCAGTTTTCTTCTAACATTCGACATGTAGTACAATTCCGAGGGAAAGTCGTACAGTTACGAATAAAAGGGTACAATATGTCCATTTCGTGGAAATTTTCTCCCAAAAACGCTCTTTAACCTTTACAAAACTCGTAACTATATGCGTATCGTCAACATAAGGGCCGATTGATATGGTTATTGCTAAGGCCGTGTTAATACTCACAAGCATTAGCGGTTTTTAAAAAGAAACGATCACATATCTCGTTCACTTCACTTCCGATACACTTTCATTGAGTATATTTTAACAATTTGATGTGGTTTTTCATTTCGCACTTATTTTCTGCTATATTGTATGAGTTCAAGGAACAAAGTCAAGACAACTTGATAACCTTTAGATATTTCTATGATAAGATGCTTTTATCTTAAAAGTAACAAACTTAAAGCCTTTTAATAGGAAATTTTCTATAAATCAACGATTAACAAAGGTAACAAATTTTATTTTTTTTAATTATTTTTTTATGTTAAGATGTAAGGTAAGGTTTTTATGTCAAGGTGTTAGTGATGGTAAGCCTATGCTCGCCTTTTACGAGCTGCCTGACAAGGACGGCAGATGGTCTATTCTACATAGGAGCCCGGACCAACACGGGGAGAATTATTTAATTTTTCATATTGGGAGGGGGGTTAGCTTAAACTAGAAAATGTATTATGAAGGAGCCTTCCCCTTTTGGGTATAAAATTGCTAAAAAAAATGTCAAGCGATTAAAGGACGCCCCCTACGCCATACTGTTTGACTAAACTGTCAAGTTTGTGAACTCACAGTTTGCAGAATTACAGTGTTTAGAGTGAGAAGCTTGGATACATGACATCAACAACTTCGTCACAAGAGGTGCAAGATATATAGTCTCATCTTGTCAACATTTTGCGCAAAAATGTCTTTGGTGGGATAAATATTATATTATATTTATGGGCCGAGATTTATTGTTATGGCTAGCAAAGTTAACAGAATTCAGCAAGGTAACAAGACAAACAGAATAAGCGAAACGTTTAGCGTAAATTTGGATCACATGAAGATATTACCTGGGAAGTTAGTAGATCTTAAACATAAAACTATTTCGTATTACTTTAGAGAAGATTACGGTACCGGCAATACGTAAAAAAATCCGAACTGTATGGTGCGCCATCTGTGATCTTTTATCGTTATCATCAATATATTTGTTTGTGTGTGTCAAATGCATGGTAGTGTGGGTAATGGTTTATTTATTGATTTAATGTCATTTATAAGCATTATTATTAAAAAATATTAGCATTCTGCACTTCTCCTACACATAAACTGTAAGTGTGCCAAATTTTATGCTCCTGCGTCCGCGTAATTTTCGTAAAAAGGGGTCCAAAGTTTTGGCATCATCTATTAACATCTTAAAAAATCTTAAAACTTTGAGACGCTGTTAAAAATGTTTTATATATATTAATTAAACGGAAACGTGAGTATTGAGACATGACATTAACAAACGATACGTAGTTCAAAAGTAGACGTCGATAAAACGGTTAATCACATAATACGATTACATTAACCAGACAACAAAGGGACTTGTTAACAAAATTATATTTGCCAGTTTCATTTTTTTATATGTATTATAACCTTTATACTTCAAACAAATCACAATATTTGAACTCCATAATGAAGATATTAAAATTTGACATTTTTTAAATCTTTCTATAATAATTCTAAACTCAACTAATAAAAATCGGATAAACGAAGATGCTACAGTTTTATTCCTCTGGAAATACATTCGTAGACAAAAAAAACGGGACTAACTAGTCAATTAAAGAAAATCGCTATCTATAAAGTCTTACCCTATTTCCTAATGGACGGAAGCGGGGACGCCGTGGATGAGAGGGTGGGGGGAGAGGAAATTGCACTCGCAAGGTTTGTCGGCGTCTGACCTCCTTATTGTATGGAAATCGTCTCATTCCCACCGCGTAACGGCGAATCGATGTGGATCACACCGGCAATTATGAGAATCACTATGAATATGAATCTTGAAAAGGCTTTTTCCTGACACTTCTATGAATAAATATATTTTCCATCAGTATCTCAATTTACTTCTTGAATTGAATTTAAAATTGAAAAAGTTCTACCAGACACCAGTATTAAGTTGGTATTTCATTTTTCTACGAAATTCAATGACAAACAAGTAATTGGGCATGAACTATGAACTAGAGTTGGGTATGTCAGAAAGTGCATGAAAGTAGGATAAATGCGGTCGAAATTAGAGCGCTATGGAAAATCTGCGGTGTAACGCTTGCTGACCGCATTCGTAACAGTGAGATCCGAGAAAGAGTGGGATTGAAAGAAAGTGTTGGTGTAAAAATGCGAATGGGCATGCTGCGCTGCTTCGGTCATGTGGAAAGAATGACAGATGAAAGATTGACAAAGCAGATATACAACGCGAATGTGGATGGACTTAGGTACCCGGGGAGACCAAGGCTGACATTCCACGATCAGATCACTATTATTACGATATTATCTGAGGGTGGTGTCAAGAGTCTCCGAAATCGGCGTGTTTGTATGAAAAGGGTAATGAATGTGAAGGAAGCTAGAAAGGTTTGTCAGGATCGCAAGGTCTAGCACTCGATGCTCTCTGCCCACCTGACTTGGCGTGAAGTTATGTATAATATAGGTATGTACGTAACTATGAACTATCTTGAGAACATAATTTTAATTTAATAAAAAAATTATGAGAATAACAGAAATACTAGTGTAGGGAGCGAGCAAAATCCCGGATAACAGTGGACATGGAGTCAATGGCAACATCGAACCACCAGATCACAGATGCGACAGCAATATTTAAGAACATATACACTCGAGAAACATAACTCTTCTTCTTGAATGGGTAAAACAGATTACATAGATAAATAAAACCCAATTCTAAATCTCTCCCGTACTCGTTAAAAATGTATTGAGATTTTCGCGCGGCAAACACTAGTAGTGCTAAAACCCTATAGACTGGCAACACTGAAGCGTAAATCAAATAGGTCCGCTCGCTGGTGCGTGGATGCTAGCTCTACAAATATAACTTCCGTGTGTAGGATTTTAGATTTACTAAGTTTTATCGCCAAACGCTTTAATTCCAATCGCAATAACTTTCCGGCTTCAATTTCTTACCTCTTTTCTTCGATATATAGCTGGCACAAGAGGTGCTTAAGTCCTTCTGTCGTGCATTTCTTATTACCAGTGGTTGCCCTTGGTCACAATTCGACCATAGTAAATTTTAATATCTTTTCTTAAGAACGCCATCTTTATTTCTCAAGACTGAACTTTATGAATAGTTAGTGCGCCATCTGTGATCTTTTATCGTTATCATCAATATATTTGTTTGTGTGTGTCAAATGCATGGTAGTGTGGGTAATGTTTTATTTAATGTGCTTTATAAGCAATATTATTTAAAAGTATTAGCGTTGTGTACTTCTCCTACACACAAACTATAAGTTTGCCAAATTTTATGATCCTGCTTCCGCTAAATTTTCGTAAAAAGGGTCCAAAGTTGTGGCATCACGTATTAACATATAGATAACGTTTTACTAGCCTTTGCCCTGGAACCCAGATTCTGGGTAACACGACGTCCAGCGGAGCAGAGTCTGCTGGTGACTGAGAGATTATACTTTTCCTTTGCCCTTTTCTGTTTTTGTAGGTCAGTTGTTTAAAACTAGTTGCACCAATGAATTTTGCGCACCGACCGCCACGTGCCTTAACATTTTTTTTGTATTATTTGTTAAATGTTTATTCTGCCACTCAAGTCTAAAACAATTCCAAACAATCAAACATCTTAATATAGTGGTCCAGCAGTACACGAGTTATACTACTTTGTTAAATATGATGTACTAGCGGCCAGCCCCTGCTTCGCATGGGTATAAAAAATACATATAAACATTCCTCTTCAATTACTCTATCTACTAAAACAAACCGCATCAATCCGTTGCGTAGTTTTAAAGATTTAAGCATACAAAGGGACATAGGGACAGAGGAAGCGACTTTGTTTTATACTATGTAGTGGTGCGTACATTCTCAATATGTTAGTACCGCTGACTTTCTGACTTTAGTGGTGTATGCACGGAATATATACATAGTTCCTACCATCATGATTGTATAGCTTTTACGGTAGACAGGGTTAAATTCAATTATAGTTATTAAATGTTTATAAATAAATAATTAATCTAGTTATAAATATAAATAATTGGATTAGAAGTTAAAGCATATATACCTTATTAAATAATATTTTTTATAAATGTTAAAATATTTGCACACCAAAATGGGGTAGAATATGTTGATATACTTAAATATTTTTGTAACATCTCATTTACACACTTATTTCAGCAAATAAATAATTTTCTTTTCTTTTCTTTCTTTTCTTAGCTTTGTGCTTATTACCAATCGTGCTGGTACGTAGATATCTCACTGTTGGGATTTTCTGACACATGTGCACCAACCTCCAGCTGTAAGACGGTGGTACCAATCTAGGGGAATTATTGCATCATCATCATCATCATCATCATCAGCCGAAAGACATCCACTGCTGGACGTAGTATGACAAAATAAAACTACTTGACTACCAGCTCGAAAGACCGTTTTTGGTAATACGAACCATAAAGAAACCACACAGTCACTCCAACTTAAAACGAAATCTTTTTAAAATAAAAGCTTGAATTACCGTAAGATGTTTTATTGAGTCAGACGTTATTCCGCGGGAAAACATTAGGAAAAACATAGAAAAGGCATTATATCGCTAATTCCGTATTAACGGGTCGCGATCCTGTCTACATTGTAAAGTCCAGGCTTTCGACTAATTGATTTTATGCAGGAAACCTATTTTTTTTCTTTTTTCGCACCACTAATGTTACTGGCGTCGATATACGAGGAAATCTTTTCCCCGTGTAGGTCCGGGCTCCTTTGTAGAATAGACCATCTGCCTTCTGCCAGGCAGCTCGTAAAAGGCGAGCATAGCCTTACCGTCACTAAAACCTTGACATCTGACTAGGTGGTAGAGTTAGCAGCTACTCGCGCGGAATGATACCACCGCCTTACCTATTCCTTACTTGTCAGTGCTTGACGTTGACGTATTCCGGTTCGGAGGGTACGGTAGCTGTTAAACTTACTTTTGCTCGAGGCCTAACATATCGGCCTCAGGTTGGCAACGTACCATAACCACCTTTGGTGTCTCTAGGCGGTGTGAATTTCTTACCATACGGAAATCCGTATGCTTGTTTGCCTTCCAATATCATACATAAAGCAATGCCATACAATACGTTCGACGTCAACAAAAACACTAGCAGGCCATCGCAAGTTCGCACGAATGGACACACTTCCATGTTATTGTACCTCCCTCTTGAATCACTTTTTTGGAATGGGTAAAAACTTCTAAACTCGCGTCAGGACACGTGACCTGATCGAAAATTCGTAAGGCGGATGGAGAGTAAACAGCCGGCACGGCGTAGGAGAGGACGTATCCCCCTTTCTTTCTACAGCGCGGCGAAAATGAATGCCTGCGCCTGCTGTTTCGTTTAGACGGCGCAGGGCGCTTGCGCGAATGTTAGTGTTGTCATGTTAATGACAAATAAATGATAGTACCTTCATACAGATAACTAAAGCAATTCGTGCAAAATCATTCCCTACCCATTCCAAAATATCAAAAATGCACAACGTTAATATAAAATTTTTCACTTCTGCCGGCACTCCCGGAGCATAAACGAGTTTTTATGATCTAAGGAAACATAGGAACAGACGGCGAAAAGCGACTTTGTTTTATGCTATGCAGTGATGATACGAGGTTCCTCCTACCGCCTGATCCCCAATATCTAATCTCTAAGCTCCGAACACAATACAAGCGCGACATATCCGTTACTTTTGGACAACTGCCAGGTTGACTCCCCGATAAGCTGGAGCGCTCACTACTACATACAAAAGGTGATATCACTGCATGCAATATGGATATTATATGACATTTTTTAACAAATTTACGTTAAAATTAGCAACTGCGCGCGACTTTGCTTAAATATATATATTTACTCAGGCGGTTAATAACAAATCAGAAATTACCTGACGTTTACTATTCATATACCTACTATCTCTCCGCCAGCCTAACTACTACGTAAAATACACTCCCCCTTACTGAGTTTACCTACCATATATAGCATGATTTGCCAGTAAATGTCTCATAACAATGTCAATCTATTACCGAGTATAGCTCAAATAAAACAGATCGACAAAAATATTATAATTGACTTTTCAAAGGAATCTTATTTATTCTTATGTGAAGTATTAAAAAGATGTTTAAAAGAAATTAAAACAAATAAATAAATATTTCTGGACAAGTTAAACAAATTGAATCTAACCCCAAAGTGAGCAAATTATATGCTTGTGTTATGGGTGTTAGTCAAAAATTCTAATACATAGGAATACTTAAATAGATACCAGAATAAATTTAATGAAGACCCAGACACGGAAATGCAGACATCTAAATTGTAATTACACAAATACCTGCCCCCGTCGGGAATCAAACCCGAGCCTCGCGGTTGGTGGATGTAGTTAGGCGTGTAATCTAGCCACTCGACCAACGAGGCGGTCAAAGAATAGAAAACGAAATCATATTGTGTTGATATGTTTATACACCAAAATCAATAATGTCACCAAACAAACCATAACAATTGCAGCCCCGATGCACGAGGTGGCTGTATAAAACTCTTAATACTATTACATAACACATTCTAGGAAATGCGACTTCAAAGAAGTTACTTTATTTCATCTTGTGCCAATTTAAAACTTTCCTTCAGAAAAATTTTCTATTACCGCTTCCGTAAAGGCGTTTCTATTTAGATATTTTTCGACAGCACACGAGAGATTGTTTTTAGAGAATGCATATATATAAATAGATATTTTTAACATATTTCTATCAACCACTGTATAGCCTAATTGACTTTATCGATTTTGACTGAATTGCCGTCGGAATTCGTAAAAAGTCGCAGAGTAATAATAGATTCTGACTGTACTTATCCCGTATTAGCTATGAACTTTGGGTTACCATGTCTCAGGATTTGTCCTGAGATCTCAGGATTTTGAGCTGTTTTTCAGGAATCCGGCCTGATTTCGAAAGTTTGGGCAAACCTCAGTACTTTTGGGTTATTATGGGGTATGGGGTATGGGGTAGAAGCGGAGAGGTGCAGTTGCTGCGTGCGTGCGTGGGAGTGAGAGGGGTGAATAAGCTGAACGCACCGCGCTACCCTGTGCGAAGTACGTTAAATGTATGTGTGGCGCGCAGTGCAAAAAGCGAATATTGAGTAATTTTTTTCTTACATGATTATTTTTAACGGTTGCGATAAAATCTTAGGATTTTTCATTGGATTTGGACCAATTTCTCAGGATTTTTGAAATTTCTATATGGTAACCCTAATTGAACTCCAAATTTTTCTAACATTGCGCTACACTTTTTGGCTTTCATTATAACCTTCTCCTGACTATAACTAATACAACAAAAAATTTACCAAAATTGGTCCATACGTTCTGGCATGATGTGATGATCAACGGAAATAGGAATTCATTTTTATATAAATACCAGCCGATCCGGCGAAACTTCATATCACATAACATTAACGGCTACGAACAGTTTGTATGCATTAAAGCATTGTTTTCCCATTTTCCTTGCAAACCTTCTCCTGACAGTGGCTTTAAAATTTATCTATCCTTTCAGGCATGATATGATGACGATGCGAAAAGGTTTTATGTATATATATATTGTATATATATATATATATAATGGATAAGAAAGAGACATAGTTATCTGAAACTTGGTGCAGGATTTAGCTGCAAGTATAAAGATTAAAACCAGAACTTAGGCGTCGCCAATCTTTTTCTTTTTTGATTTTCTATAAAAAGCACCTTGGAATATATAAAAAACACCTACTTACAAAGCTTGTTAGAAATAAGAATTCTGTAACTTCTATTCTTTACTTTTAACTTCGTTATACTCATACAACTGTTGCATTTTTATGGAAGAGACAGAATCAAATAATAGTAAGAATATGAATTGCCTCTGTGGTCTAGCGGCCCAAGTGTTGGACTTGACTTCATGCGGTCCCGGGTTCGAATCCCAGATCGGGCAACATGTGGTATTTCCAATTTTCTTATTAAAAAAATGTTGCTCGGGATTGGTTACGTGCCCGGTTGGCGATAGGCTTGCCACCTATTACACTGTGGGACTTAGTGTCTTCGGCTAGTCGTGTGTGCACTGGTTGTGCCTCTGCCTACTCCTTCGGGGATATGGGCGGGAAGATACTTACTTTTTGTGAAACGCAGTTAGATGTTTATGTAATTTTTGTCATATAAAAGGAAAAGCACGTCTTGTTTTTTTGTTTTTAACAATATCATTTGAAATATTCTTTGACTAGTACCGTCACAATATTACCCCGAGTTGTACAAAAAGCTAGTGAGCCCCGACTGCATTAATCTTGACATTGGCATTTTCCGGCTACCAACCTCGCCCCTCGGGGTTTATCAGTTAACGGTAAACGGTTTCAACTATTCTCGTTTTCAACACGAGGGATGTTGTTTTTACTTATACTATTTTCTAACATTACATTTTTTTATATTAAACTAGCGGCCCGCCCCTGCTTCGCACGGTTATAAATTATACATATAAACCTTCCTCTTCAATCACTTTGTCTTTAAAAAAAAAACGCATCAAAATCCGTTGCGTGGCTTACAAGATTTAATCGTACAAAGGGACATAGCGACAGAGGAAGCGAATTTGTTTTATACTATGTAGTGAAGCGTAGGCATGTGATCACCCGCGGGTGGAGTACTCTAGTAATCTATATTGCTGAAATTTATTACATCAGTACGGTTTTTCAGACTGAGCAGTAGACTGACTACGTCTTATCCTGACTGATATATTTTTCCTAATTTGGATTCGCGGCATATTTTTTTTGTGGTAAAATATTGAACAGACACTCAACTTTCCTGAGGACCAGGGACAACAATGAAATTTAAACACCATAAGCGTTATAGCCGCATCGCTGTTCTTTGACGGACAGGCAGACAGACATGGCGAATCTATAAGGGTGCCGTATTTCAAACGTTGGCTACGGAACCCTAAAAACTTTCCTAACCATCTTGTTAAATGCAACAAAGTGGCTGTGCTCACAATACATAAATAACATAAAATTTAAGTAAATATTTGCACACCACAATGTGGTAGAATATGTTGTATTCTTAAATATCTTTATAACAACTTTTTAACACATATTATATTCCGCAAAATAAATAATTTTGATTATCAACAATTACTTTAATATGTACCAGCAATGTCCGAGGGCAATTATTATTGCTATATTACTAATATCAAATTATTATTTATTTTGATTAGGAAGTATCTTCACTCCTGTATCCCCGAAGAGTTAGGCAAAGTACAAAATGGCCACCCACGATCAACCGAAGGCTCTGCTTAGTCCCACAATGAGATAGGCGGCAAACCTATTACCAACATGACAATAGTCAACCCTTTTTTTTTTTTAAGTGTGGAAAATCCCCCCGGATACCCACCGCTCTCGGGGGAGAACGGCGGGTTATGTCGGACTCGAACCGACTAAAAACCACACTATGACCTTCCTGCCGCCCGGCTAGGAGCGAGATGGGGTCGCGTTGGCATTCACCATCTCAGTCCGCACAATAGTCAACCCTGGGCAACGTTGTATTTTTTTAAGGATGTCATTTTTCAAAAAGAATAAATTGTACACAGAATCGTTAGAGATGATCATGTACATTGAAAATCACAAAACATGATTCATAAAGAAACTAAAATAGTTAATTATTTAATGTTAACCTTAACTTAAATCTCGTTTCAAACGATTAATTACAGTTTCCTTGAAAACGAACTTGCTGAAATTATAATTTAGATTCGCGTCTAGATGAAGTCTTTACGTCGCTCTGGACGTGAGTCCAGAATTTAGAATTTAAATCGAATTTACATAACAAAACGTCGGCGGTGAGATCGGGCCACATCGCAATATAAACACATTCTAACAAAAAAATTTGTCTGTGACTTCGTCCGTGCTCGTACTTTTACATATCGATACACAAGTAACATCTATGGTGTTTAAAGGTGACGGTGGTCTCTTATCACCAGAAAAGCTGGTATATTTTTACAAATTCCTGCTTTAAACCAAGTAATTACCTACTTGAACGGGATCTTAAAAAAGCTTCAAAAAGCACCTATCGTTAAATACTTTTAATAGTAGGCGCATAATGATTTGTTATCAAGAGGAATTATTAAAATCACTTGTTATCTTAAGCAATATTGTATGTCACTACGTAGTATAAAACAAAGTCGCTTCCTTTGTCCCCATGTCCCTAGTTTGCTTAAATCTTTGCATGGTGGATTTTGATGCGGTTTTTTTAATAGTTAGTTTACACGTATATTTCATAACCGTGCGCAGCCGGGGCGGGTTGCTAGTAATTGATAAAGTATTGAGACAGTGTGGAAATGATTGTTATTACATTTATTTATATATTATAATATTATATTACCCATAACATTTGAAAACATTTTTCGAAGTACAAAAACAAGCGTACGATTAGATTAATGATATAAAATGTTTTGTGTCCAGAAAAGGTCTTGTTGTTGTCCTAATAATTGTGCCAATTATTTTTATTACAGAATAAAATACAGGTATTAAAAAATTATGTTATCTAAATATTATGTATATTTAAATGTTAAAATTATTTTTATGATTTTTTTTAAATAATCCGACAACCTAAATCACATCATAGTTTTATCGACAACGAACGAGGGGGTCGTCACTTCCCGTCGTCAACAAAATAAATAAATGATAAATAAATAAATAAATAAATATTCCTGGACAAATCACACGAATTGAATCTAACCCCAAAGTAAGCAAATTATATGTTTGTGTTATGGGTGTTAGTCAACGATTCTAATACATAGAAATACTTAAATAGATACCAGAATATATTTAATAAACACCCAGACCCGGAAATGCAGACATCTAAATGTTCATCACACAAATGCCTGCCCCCGTCGGGAATCGAACCCGAGCCTCGCGTGTGGTCGATGTAGTTAAGCGTGTACGTTAGCCACTCGACCAACGAGGCGGTCGAATAAATTAAAACATTATAATTACCCCAAAATATAGAAAACGTTTCATTCAAATCGGTGAAATACGTTATATCAAAAATATCTTCACTTAAAATAAAAACGAATGTCCGCCGACTAACGACCATTAGTAATTCATAAGCAAAGATCAGAACTTTTAAACCAACTTCAGTGAAAAATGTTCTAAAGAAATGTCTTTGTTAGAGTCACGGTGGCTGCGGAGAAATCATATCATCTCGAGGAGTGCATCCAGACGTAGTTACAATTCCAGCTGTCCGTTACTTGAGGTGGAATTATTCCAAGTCGGAATAAAAATGAATAGTTATTTCATTTATTTGACTGGCATTTGTTGCTGGGGGTTACCGTACAGTACTACTATTTAAATTTTGCGCTTCGGCTTTACACTTTATACTTTTATTTTTAAATTGGCTGACCTTATCTAAATTTAAGCGAAATGATTTTTTATGTAATAACAACTCTATATAAAACAATCTTCACGCCAATATCCCAGAAGAGTTAGACAGAGGCACAACAAGGGCACCCACGACTAGCGAAAGACACTAATGCCCGATTTCACCAAGACCCCGTATACTTTAGGGGACCTTTTAACGTTACTTAAGGGACTGTTTCAATATCAAACCGTCCCCTAAAACACGTTTAACGGTCCCCTAAATATAGGGGCTCTTGGTGAAATCGGGCATAAGTCTTACAATGAGATAGGTGGCAAGCCTATCGCCAACCGGGCACATATCCAATTAAGAGCAACTTTTTTTTAAACTAGAAAATTGGAAAAAAAAACAATTTTCGTTTTGTTGCCCGACCCGGGATTCGAACCCAGGACCTCATGCAGTCAAGTCCAACAACTGAAACGCTAGACCACAGAGGAGATGCTATATAGATATCTTTAAAATACATTCGGATTTCCGAAGCTTGACGAATATAGCCGAAGTGCAAGATTTAAACTGGTAAACGTCTCACTCCACCGAAAAACGAACCGCAAGGCTTTATTTCGATAACCGACGGTCATAAGTTTGATAAAAAATTAGATGTTTATCTAGGGCTGAGTGTTTATTAAATTTATTTCGGTATCTATTAAGAATTTCTATATATTATTATTGTTGAGAAACACACACTACACAAGTATATAATTTGCTTACTTCGCAAAATAAGCGACCTACGAAGTCGACACATCAATTCCTTTTTTTTTTATCAGTTATCAATGCACGTCTTACTAACTATATCAAGTTTTTTTTATGTTATATGAAGGCAAACAAGCAGACGGATTTCCTGATGGTAAGAAATGCACGCCGCCTAGAGACACCAAAGATGGTAATGGTGCGTTGCCAAACTGAGTTCAGGATGTTAGGCCTCGAGCAAAAGTAAGTTTACCGGCTACCTTACCTTCCGAACCGGAACACGTCATGACATTATGGCGGCAGGAATAGATAAGGCGGTAGTACCAATCCAGGCGAGTCGCTGCGAAACTCTACCACCTAGCCAGATGTCGCTTTGTTGGTGATGATAAGCCTATGTCCGCCTTTTACGAGCTGCCTGGCAAGAAAGGCAGATGGTCTATTCTGTAAAGAAGCCCGGACCAACACGGGGTACTAACAAAACTTAGATGTACAACTATAATTCAAGGGACAACTAATAAATAAAGGAAAAGTCTTTTCAAATATTATTATTACGTCATGAACAATCGCAAACGACTATAAATTAATTAAATAAGGTATATTAATTATTTTAATCATTATGAACTTTTTGCTAAAGGGTTCGCTTTACACTTTTGATAAAAGCTATAAAATATATAAGAACAAAAATAAATAGAGAAAAGCAATTACGATCTTAATCATGTTAAAAAAGAGATAATTAATAAAGTTAACGACTACTCGCTCTACGGGGACGACACAGAAAGTCTATATCCAGCTTAAGTTCGCCTTCGACCTTTGTACAAAAGGCGAACTTAATACCTATTAACATACTCAACCAGTCAACCCTTGGTGAAATAGAGAGTTAAATTTGAAGGTGCCGGACATACAATAATAATAACGATATTGCCCTAACTCTATGATAATTTCAAGTTATAGACGATCTGTGCTTGTACGTCACTACATAAAATAAAACAAAGTCGCTTCCGATGTCCCTTTGTATGCTTAAATCTTTAAATCTACGTAACGGATTTTGATGCTGTTTTTTTTAATAGAAAAAGTGATTGAAGAGGAAGGTTTATATGTATATTTTACACGTGTGAAGCCAGGGCGGGCTGCGAGTTGAATATAATTTTTCACTGACAGAGCTTTCAAGTATTCACTTTCTCGAAACGGATTTATTAAAGCATTTCCGAAATGAATTTCTTAGATTCTTGTCAGTTTCATCGCGCATCACAAGAGAACTACTGGATGAGTTTTAATCTGAAGTTCATTGATTTAGCTTAGCTTTAACTTAAAACCTTAACAACTTAAAACAACAACAATAACAACTTAAAATCTTAGCTTTTTTCCGTTGCTGTTAGTCAAGAATATCAGCAGAAATATATATTTGACCTAAGAAAAATTAAACTATGAATGACCTAAGGAAAAATAAGCATTAAAAAGGGCCTTCACATCTTTTGTTTAGTTTAAAGTAATGAACGCAACATTAAATTAAGTATCCCTAACACGTATTACTTTATTATTAGTTTGTTCAAAAGTTACGATGAGTTACATTTACATTTCCATAAATTATTTTAACTAATTATCTGCAACGAACACCCATAGTTATCTTAGCTACAGACATTATAAGATCATTTGTGACACAAACTACTGTTTAGACCGGGGTGGACCCGCCAAAAATCTAGTGGCGGGCCAGTAAATTATAATTAATCTTGAGGCTAGCCGGTTTATTACAACACGGTAAAATAG
>NJDD01003524.1:64519-91390 GCA_002245505.1 Calephelis nemesis
ATTTGTGACACAAACTACTGTTCAGACCAGGGGTGGGCCCGCCAAAAATCTAGTGGCGGGCCAGCAAAATTATAATTAATCTTGAGGCTAACCGGTTTATTACAACACGGTAAAACAGCAGTAAGTATTACGATTATAAAAACGTTGTATAAATATAACATAAGGCATTTTTTATTTATTTTACAATCCTTTATTAAAATAAAATCTATTTATGAATTCTTATTATAACAAATACGCAATATATATGTTTGAAGTATCGATTCAGTATCTTAATTGTTCAAATTTCAATAGTCTTTTTACATTTCAACAATTGATTTTTTAAGGAGGTTCATATTTTTCCTAAAAAAAAACTATCGGCGGGCCGTATTAAAACCTCTCAAGAGCCGAATCCGGCCCGCGGGCTGTAATTTGCTCACCACTGGTTTAGACCCAAGATGACTCGTTTTTTAAATACAGATACCGAACAATAGCGTTACACGAAAGAAACGACAGTAAACTGCCGGCGATAACATTAAATTTAAAAAAGAATTTACTAAAGTGAAACTTTTATAACATATTTTGCACCGTCGTAATTTTTTTGGTCTGTGTGTCGCATGTCGCGTGACGGTGACGTCACAGCAGCCGTGGCCAATATGGCGGCGTCTATAGTTTATAGATATAGAACAAGTTTCACTTTTACCGTGGTTTCATAAAATCACACAATCCCTTTTTAGTTTAAAGAAATGCTTTCACAATTATCTCAGTAACTGACACGCTATTGTTCGCAGTGGTGTCTGTTCATGGAGTAGACCAAGTTAAATTCACAGTTTTAAAGTGTCAGTCACGTTGAATAGGGTTATTCAGCAATGTGTAAAAAACTTTCAGGGCAGTAAAAGTTATCCAAGATGCAAATGTGCTTTTTCTGTTATACTATGTACTTTATTGTTAGAGTTTCAAACTCCGACTTATTTTAACGATTTATAAATTTATTAAAAAATATATGCCCACCCTTTCATGCAGTAATTTAGTTTCAAAGTAGATCTTGAGAGCCAAGCGCCGGTTTATACCACGAGACCGTGGTCAAGAATCGATGGTGAAGATGTGTGACGGCTCGCCAGGTTTGGTACGACCTTCCCTATCAAACATCAGTGCTCGCAACTGACATGTTTTGATTTAACAACTTAGAAACCAACAAAATTTTAAAATGTCAATTTGCGAATACAGTGCGTCATCTACGACCAGTCACCAAGATAAAGGTTTTCGTTAAAGGAATAAGAAATTTAAAATAGGCAACAACAACATATCTTCACGCCAAGTCCCTTACGGGGTAGGCAGACATTATCGAATGCCAGACCTCACGATCCTAACAAACCTGTCTAGCTTACTTCACATTCATTACCCTTTACATACAAACACACCAGTTTCGGAGACTCTTGACACCACCCTCGGATAATATCCGATTGAAGTTATGGTTGCCGAGGAGTTTGTTTAGCCGTTTCTTCTCCTGTCTGGGTAGGTTTGGAAACGGTAGTAGTTTACGGTAGACAGGGTTAAATTCAATTATAGTTATTAAATGTTTTGGTAATTAATAATTAATCTAGTTATAAATATAAATAATTGGCTTAGAAGTTAAAGCATATGTACCTTATTAAATAATATTTTTTATAAATGTTAAAATATTTGCACACCAAAATATGGTAGAATATGTTGATATACTTCAATATTTTTGTAACATCTCATTTACACACATATTTCCGCAAATAAATAATTTTCTTTCTTCTTTCTTTCTTTCTGATCGTGAAATGTCAACCTTGGTCTCCCCGGGTATCTACATCCATCCATATTCGCATCGTCTATTTCAAAAATAGACGAAAGACCAAAGTTCATATACTTAATAGGTACAAATAACTGATAATGATATTACAAAAAAATATTTTTTTCTGCCGCTGTCTATCTGTAATTAATCATTTTATTTTTGGAAGGCTTTCAGCGATGCTCGGCATTAGGTCAGGGTGCGAAAACGATAATTTTCCCCCGTCCATTATGAAGGTACTTCGCTAACTTTTACCTGATCATATCTTTTCATTTCATCAAATTGTTGACCTGTATTTTTGTAGGGATTTCGTAGCCGAATTCAATGAAGAAAATAAAAAAAGAGGGTTCACAAATTGTTTTTCCCCTTTTAGTTTAATGTTTTATATGTATCGAAATCGGTTCAGTAGTTTTAGAGTTTATTGGCAACATACATCGTGACACAAGATTTTTATATATATAAGATTTATATGTATATGACAGTTTTCAATTGATAAATCACACAAATTGAATTTAACCACAACTATATTGTATGCAAATTATATGTGAAATGGGTGTTAGACAACGAAACTAAGACAAAAGAATATTTATATAGATACCAGAATAAATTAAACAAACTTCCAGACCCGAAAATGCAAAGATCTAAATGTTTATCACACAAATGTCTGCCGCCGTCGGAAATCGAACACGAACCCAGCGGTAGTTGTTGGAGTTAGGCGTGACCACTAACTCCTTGACCAACGAGAGTGTCGAAATTGTTAAAAATAAATTAATGAGTAAGTTCATACAAGTTATGAATAAAATTAATTTAATATTAACAACTTCTATCTGAATATTTAACGATACCTTTGCACTTCTTGTTAAATCAATTCGTAAATAAAAGAAAAAACAACAAACCCTATCTGTTCATTTAACTTTTGTGCGTAAAATAAGTCAGTAAATATTAGTAGTGCGTAAAATTAGTCAGTAAATATTACTTTGGGAGTTTTGGCGCCATTGAGAGAAAAGATGGTCGAATTTTTTTCATAATTATTGAATTACGTGTTTATATTGAGTGAAATTAGTCAGTTTTGGTGGCATTTTGTACAATTTTGTTCAGTGAAAGTGCACAAATGAAATAATCATTACTTATTGATGACTTAAAAAAAAAATATCTTCACGCCCATATCCCCGAAGAGGTAGGCAGAGGCACAACCAGGGCACCCACGACTAGCCGAAGACACTAAGTCCCATAATGTGATAGGTGACAAGCCTATCGCCAACCGGGCACATTTCCAATCCCGACCAACATTTTTTTATTAGCAAATTGGAAAAATCCAATTTTCTTTTGGTTGGCCGACCCGGGATTCGAACCCGAGACCTCATGCAGTCAATTCCAACACCCGTACCGCTAGACCACAGAGGCGACAATGACAATGATGACTTGTGACTAATAATAATGATAATAACTGAATCCCGATTTAGGTAAATTTAATACAAATTTCTACTTGACTAATGGCAAAATACTAACGTGAATGCCAAAACCTAAACAAAAGAAAGAAATATTAGTTTTAGGAGTCCTTTTAAAACCAAATTTATTGTGCAAAATGATTGCGCCACAGTGCGATTTTATATATTTCATATGATAGAACGAAACATACATCCCTACACGGCAATAAAAAAAGGAATTCTGAGATCACATGCAATTGAATAGATTTGTCAGACATGTGATCCGATCTAGGAGTGTATGGCTATTTTATTTGTACTAGTGGTCGCCCCTTGGTCGAAATTTGACCATAATAAATTTTAATATCTTGTTGATAAGAAGGCCATCTTCATTTCTCAAAACCAACTAATTTGTTTCCAAACTTTTTAGTGCGCCATCTGTGATCTTTTATCGTTATCATCAATATATTTGTTTGTGTGTGTCAAATGCATGGTAGTGTGGGTAATGTTTTATTTATTGATTTAATGTACTTTATAAGTATTATTATTGAAAAATATTAATTCTCCGTTCCGTTGCGTTCTGCAATTCTCTTACACATAAACTATAAGTGTCCCAAATTTTATGCTCCTGCGTCCGCGCAGTTATCGTAAAAAGGAGTCCAAAGTTTTGGGATCACGTATAATTAATATAATATAGATAACAATATACAATACGTGAGAGTATGCCTTGTTATATAGGTCATACAAAAGAAATTTACTAGCCTAACATTCCCCTTCATTTAGTTTGCTGACTATTGTGGTCTTGTGTATGTTATTATTTGAAAGCTCTCAATTAGGTACTTTCGCTGGTAAGAAAGCATTTTATCACAATAAACCGCAGACAACAGAATCTCATAAATAGGTGACCTAATTGCCTGAAACGCGAGTTGCCAACCACAATCCATCTTTCCAAAACGGGTCCAAAGTTTTGGCATAACGTATAAACATATATATTTTATATTCTACTCGATGAAGTCAGAAAGTGACAACTTCGGTTAGCACAGCGAACAGAAAGTTACCACTTTCAGCCCAGAGGACTAGGATAGATAAAATTTCTGCAATGATAATATTTGTGCAAAAATATTTTAACAGATTTTATAGCAGATTTTTGTATGTTTACAATCAAATGTAGGAGTATCCAAAATATGATCCAGGTGTAGTGGATGCTTGTAGTAGTTTGAGAATGAAGTATCTGGAGCTAAATAGTGTTAAATACCTTAATCCAATCTCAGGATCATCACTAATCAATAGTTTTCTTTTTCTATAATATCATTAAACATCAAAAGCTAAAATTTTGTCAAAATTTAAAATTTAAATTCAATGTAAAGTGAACATGTCCATACAAATCACTAATTCGATAGATGAGTGATGATTCGTACAAGTCTTGTATTGTTTTATGTGCATTCACTTTTAAATGTGTTATTTAGCTTTTATATAAAAATAGTGGTAGATTTTCTTAACCAAAAGCTAAATAACTTTAAAGGATATACCACATGAAATAGGCTAAATTCAATTTTAAACGATATAATAATTAGAAAGGAATTAGAATGTCGATCGCATGTGGTGTAACCTCATTGTAAACTACGAAGGGCAATCAACTTACGTGTGTAGTCCCAGCTGTCCTGGTCATTTTTGAATACGTTCAGTCTCTCGGGCTGGAACAAAAACTTTTGTGAAAATCCAGTCGATAATAGTAATGTAAGTTAAATATTTTTTTTTACGATATTGGTAGGCAAACAAGCAGACGGATTACCTGATGGTAAATAATTCACGCCGCTTAGAGACACCAAAGGTGGTAATGGTGCGTTGCCAACCTGAGGCCGGGATGTTAGGCCTCGAGCAAAATAAGTTTACCGGCTACCTTAACCTCCAAACCGGGACGCGTCATGACGTTATGGCGGCAGGAACAGGAAAAGCGATGGTACCAATCCGGGTGAGTCATTTTTATGCAATAAAGAGCCAATTTTTCAATAACCAGATAAAAATCCTAACGGTCCGGTAAATAACGGACTGATTTTAGCAAAAAGCGAGACGTGCTTAATATGTTTATAGATTTTAGACAGAGATAGAAATTTAGAACAGTAATTGCAGCTCTCCACCTTAAAAAAAAGGTAGCCAAAATATACAATTAATAAAACGCGCTCAATGACACGAATGTCAACAGATCTGCCTAACTTGCGAATAAACATTGCCGTCCCTGAACTGTCAATTATATGACAGGCCGTTAGACGCTTTATCTGGTTTGTGAAAAATTAGCGTAAAATAAAATAATACCTTAAAAACAAAAGAATAAAAATAACTTTAACAAAGTTACACTTCTTTAGCTAGTTTTTCTACCGATATAGTGCAATTAAACACTACATTAATTTTAATAGAGCTAAAATTGGCCTATGATTGTCCGGTTACGTATTTTTTTTATAAGTAATTATAAGCGATTCAAGGGGGGCAACATATTGGAATACAATAAGCATCTGATACCTATTCTACTTTAACAATTCTTAAAAAATAGATTTATTACCCCTCTAGACCGATCTTATGTTAGAATTATATTTGACTAGCTGTTTACGCTAAGAAGAAACCGGGACTTAGGAATATCGATCAATGCCTAGCGAACGAGGATGCTTGTCACTTTGCTACTTATGGTCAGACGGATTGGCAAGACAGTAGGATTAATAAAGTAACAGGGTAGTCGGTACACCAATTTTCTCAAAGCTGTTAGCTGATCAAGCAGGCACACTTGAAGGCAGACTTGAATGAGCCTTAGCCATTAACGAGAGGTTTTAGGTCAGAAGTCGAA
Organism: Calephelis nemesis; assembly: GCA_002245505.1. Taxonomy (NCBI): domain Eukaryota; kingdom Metazoa; phylum Arthropoda; class Insecta; order Lepidoptera; family Riodinidae; genus Calephelis; species Calephelis nemesis. Next base: position 70,572 of record NJDD01003524.1, read on the forward strand.
GTAAAAAATCAACCTGTATCTATGCGTAATTCTATATTAATAGTAGAAGAGCCCGAGGGAGGATTTGAGCGGTCACAAAGGCGCACCAAAATATAATAAGGAAATTACTTTGTGACATGGTTAAACACCACCATTATGTATCAAATTTCTAGTACAATATCCAAATTTTTTGGCGTAAAGATATACTAGAGCATGTCAGAATAAAGTATGGTGCGTCTATTGCATACCAATAAGTGAATTTTTTAATATTATGACCATTTCAGCAAGCAAGATTTCACTGCGAACGTCAAAAAAACGAGCCATCTATGTTCATTACCTATTACGGTGACGTCTGATTGACATATGACTGACCATCGGAAACACGTTAGACATCGTTTAGAGCATTGGTCGAAATTCGACCATAATACATTTTAATATTTTTGTCGATAAGAACGCCATCTTCATTTCTCAAGACCAACTACTTTCTTTCCAAACTATTTAGTGCGCTATCTGTGATCTTTTATCGTTACCATCAACGTATTTGTATGTGTGTGTCAAATGCATGGTAGTATGGGTAACGTTTTATTTATTGATTTAATGTACTTTATAAGTATTATTATTGAAAATATTATCGTTCTGCACTTCTCCTACACATAAACTATAAGTGTGCCAAATTTTATGCTCCTGGGTCCGCGCAATTATCGTAAAAAGGAGTCCAAAGTTTTGGGATCACGTATAATTAATATAATATAGATAACAATACGTGAGAGTATGCCTTGTTATATAGGTCATATAAAAGAAATTTACTAGCCTAACATTCCCCTTTATTTAGTTTGCTGACTATTGTGGTCTTGTGTATGTTATTATTTGAAAGCTCTCAATTAGGTACTTTCGCTGGTAAGAAAGCATTTTATCACAATAAACCGCAGACAATAGAATCTCATAAATAGGTGACCTAATTGCCTGAAACGCGAGTTGCCAACCACAATCCATCTTTCCCCACCCAGTTTTAGCGGCTGACAAAACTGAAGCAGCGTAATTAAGCTAATGGTGATTATTCCCAACCTAGCATGGAATAACATCATAAATTTATTAGTTATTTATTTTTTATTGGTAGCGCGATACTGCTGACTATACCTCACTTCTATATCTGAGTATAGGCCTAGATAAATAAAGAAAATAGTTTACTTCACATATATCATACAATGAGCATTTGTGACGCATTTAAATAAAACCATAAAATCTACCCACCGGATCGGAACGGCGAGATAAAAAAAAACTAGTATTATCGACTGTATAAACTTGTTCTAGTTTATACAGTACAAATATACAGTATAATTTCAGACATGTTCAAAGAAGCACGTGGCTCTCCTGCTGGTAAGGGACAACCGTGGCCTATATACAGCCTTAATCTATGCAATATCTGTTCAAGAAATATTTACAGTCGCTACTATAGCTGAAAGTGTTTAAAATCTCGTTGTACTTCGAATTGGAAAAAGGCCGAATAGGAAAAAAATCATAAACTTTGATAAAATTAAAGTTTTTAGCGTTTACAGTTGTTGCGAAAAACACTCAAAATGTATTAACACCCTGGGAGGTGTAGACAACATAGGCTCATACAAATTATAGTTTACTGAAAACACTCGGAATAAGGGATGAGAATGTTCAGTTATCTGGAGAAAATAACTACGTAGGACATTATCAAACTAGTTAAAGTGGAGTTAGGGAGTGTACTAATATAAATAGGATAGGCAGATCGTCAATAGGTACAGAAACCCATTACCTCCCCATGCTTTCATAAGCCGTTCGGTAGGTAGTAAAGGCGAACTAATGAGAAATTAGATGACGCCTTGTTAGGTTGTCTTTGTATAAGGGCCTAGGTACATCACAGTTATCGTTCAGAAAATAGAGACTTAAAGCTTATAAAACTTCACAAGGCTTGATACATAGATAAATAGACTCAAATATCAAAGCATGTGATAAATAACCTCTGCTACTTATTTCCTAGAGACAAGCCTTTAGCTCATTTGTAAATTTGAAGTACCTATAAGAACCTCTTCCAGTATAAGCAACAAAGTCTCATACAAATGAGAGTGCACTGGAAACGCTTGGAATAAAGGATGACGTCTCCAAAAGGTGCTGAGAAATAGGTCGCGCTAAAACTTTAGTTATCCATAAATCTGAAAGAACTTATAGTAACCTTAACGTTAAATAATAGATTTAGTAAAAATCCATGGCGTATTTTTAAATATTTAATTATTTGAAATATAAATAATTCAAATATTGAATTACCTGTCGGCCGTTAGTTTTAAAATTAACAAATGTATAATATAAAAAATGAATTGCTAAATGCGTTGGTAAGTGCGTCATGCGCTTACCAACGCATTCCGAACGACTGAACCGATTTGGCTCATTCCTTTTTTGTTGTATTATTTACTGTCAGAAGAAGGTTCTTATAATGAAAAAAAGGGGAAATTTGCCAGGAAAATGGAACAAAACCATACTTTATTTTTCTCCAAACAAACTGAACGGGTGGAACGAAGTTCACCGGGAAAGCTAGTTTTATACAAAAACTACAATTTCTACAAACGAATCACAACATATATACAATCAAACTCGACCTAAGTAAGTACAAAGTCTGGAACTATAACCCAGACCCCGCAGCCTACACAAGGCGCGCACCGAAGAGCACATTGTTGCTTTTCAACCTGAATTTAATAAACCATATTTTTTTTATGTCCGTATAAAATGCTTACAAACACGCCGATAAATCATGACAAATAAGCCGACAACGACTTGCGTAACACCGTTCAGCTTACAAAAGGGCCATTATGTACAAAATTACTTGGTGTTATCGATATTCTTTTATTTTCCTGTACCCTAATGTTCACATCTTGAAATGGTTCTTTTATAAAATCGACATAATCGCGTAATACCCACCACCAACTGACGGGACTCAGGTTCGAGAGAAGTTATTTTTTTTACATACACTGAGAGGAAGTAAAAAGAGATTAGATAAGTATAAACAAAGTCGCTCTTGTTATACATCGATACTTTAGTATTTATAGATACTTTTTTTATGATATTGGAAGACAAACAAGCAGACGGGTTTTATGATGGTAAGAAATTCCCGCCACCTAGAGCCATCAAAGATGGTTATGGTGCTTTACCAACCAGAGGGCGGGATGTTAGGCCTCGAGCAAATGTAAGTGTACCGGCTACCTTACAGTCCGAACCGGAACACGTCATGACGTTATGCCGGCAGGAATAAAAAATAATGCAAAGATGTAACTCAATATCTTTATCCATTGTGAAGGAATTTAGAACAACTCTTTGGAAAGTATCTTCACGCCCATATCCCCGAAGAGGGAGGCAGAGGCACAACCAGGGCACCCACGACTAGCCGAAGATACTAAGTCCCATATTGTGATAGGTGGCAAGCCTATCGCCAACCGGGCACGTTTCCAATCCCGACCAACATTTTTTTTTATTAGAAAATTGGACAAATCCAATTTTCTTTTTGTTGGCCGACCCGGGATTCGAACCCGAGACCTCATGCAGTCAAGTCTAACACCCGGACCGCTCGACCACAGAGGCGACTAATCATGTATAGCATCAAAAAATAAAAGTACTCTAATGAAAATTTCCTAAAAAAATGTGTAATCATGACGTCGCCTATCAGCAAAGCGCCTTTGTCCAGGAACAATAAGCATATCATCGATTACAGGGTTGCGAGCACCAAAGATTAATGTGTACAGGTACAAAAAAAATCCATTGTCACCCCTGAGCAATAGAAGGGTCGTTTGCGCTGTAAAACAAGCTAGTGACGTCGCTGTTATTGTGACGTAAAGTTATCGACAAGTATTTATTTGGTCGACGATATACCAGTACTACCTGCATATCAAAACAGTAACAACATTAAATCTGTCACCCTTCAACATTTCTAAAATTTTCCTTTTCTATCAAAAAATTGAACTTGAAGTACCACAACTAGCCAGAGCTATGCCTGTATCCGATCAAAAGGTCGGCCAAAACACGGGGACACAATTTTGAAAGTATATCATTAAAAAAAAAATCATTTTTAATAAAGTTGAGTTGGTTTTGTGTTTAGAATATAAACATGACATGTTTATATTCTTCGAATTCAAAAAGCATAAAAACTGATGTTAATATGAAACTTTATTACTTAATTTGATTCTGTAATTTTGCGACATACGACTTTATTAATCTCAAAAAACAACACAAAAAAAAATGACAGAAATATGATTCTAAGTTTGTTAGAAAGAGCTCGAAGATCTTAGTTTGGCTGTGTAAAAAAGTGATTTTGGTCTAATGTTGACATCAGACCATATGGGTCTCACATCGAGATGTATGAAGATACCTTACTGATAGACAGTATTGACCACGTCTGGTTATATTAATATCATAATTATTAAGTTAATTTTGCAATTATGTTCCTGTACGCAGCGAGTCAACGTTTTAGTGCCTACAATTTAATTACTAATTTCTGAAGTACATTATTGATGACCTTAAAATATTCACGGTCTGATCAATGGAATCAATTCTAAAAAATAAAAAAAAACTCATTACGCGTTAATGAATTAGGTAATAGTATCCACAGCAGCGCAATAAAGCACGAGATAAAATGAAGTCTAGGTTGTCCTACGGGTCATTGATGTCAGATCTGAGTTTGTCAACGTAACAAAAACAAACGGTCTTTTGCTGGCTTTCTCAAATAAAAAAAAAAAGTTTTTCGACTTAACAACAAATAACAATTAAAAGTTATCAAACGAACATGACTAATTATATTACATACATATATGATATTAATCTTTAGAGCCAAAGCCTTCATAAAAAAAATTGTAATACAATATAATAAGTAATACCAGTTTTATTGATCTGCGACTTTCGGTGTTTTTTTTATTTTTCACTTCTACAAAAATCTAGATAATTTTAAATATACTTTCAAGTAACTGGCCATTAAAACCCTATAAACTTGTATCGAAGAAGGTATGTTCAGTTTCATAGAATAAAATGCTATATATACATAGGTTAAAAGATTTAAAACTAAATCTCTACGTCAAATATAAAAAAAAACAATTATTATTAAGTGTTGTATAAAGGACCCAAAACAAACTTTTTCGGTTTGTCTGTTTGTTGATGTTATATAGTCGATATCCTTATTTAAGTTCATATTGTTTATACTTTCATAAAATTATAACATATTTTACGAGTCAAAAATATTTATGCTCATTTCAAATAAACCAATTTATTTGAGTAGTGCGTATGAAAATCTGTGGAATTAGTCGGCCGACAGGACTTATGAAAAATATTGAAGTCTAAAAGCTGTGCAACTTGGTATCTTGGGGCCGCGAAACTATCAAAGTTATCTCTATCACTGTAAATGCGTGAGTGAGGCCATTTTACTGACGCTTATTTTTATAGTCTACCAATAAACTAACATTTCCTTTACTCCAACAAGATGTCTCACTCGGCACATGATTTATGAAAATAAACGATATGTATAAGGTGCGGCAGAGCGTGGAAACATTACATCTACCTTACATAGGGTTGTCAATCATTCTGTTACTGCATGTAACTAGATCTCGCAGCTTAAACTACAAGAAAACTAAACCGTAACTTAAAAGTTCAAACTTATTTCCACTAAAACACGTAAATAAAATATAAAAAATACCGTCCAAACTTAAAGTTGGAATCTCGACATCTTAGTTATTTATTTTTTGTAAAAAAGTAAAGAGCCAGTCACTGATAATTAAAAATAAATAACAATATTTAAAAATTTATAATAACCCATCCAAGTTACTCAAGCCCCGAAGTTTCAACCACGATCACACCACACAAACTTTAATTGAAGTCAGCTCAAACAAAGACACAAAACTCTAGCTCTATTAGAACGTACCTATAGACAATAAATTAACACGGCTATTTTAAGACAGAAGTGTTATTTCGGATAAAAAAAAATCTTATTTTTCCAACAAAAAAATATCTTCACGCCTACATCACTAAAGAGGTATAGACCGAGAAACAACCACGACTAGCCGAAAATGTGATAGGTGGCAAGCCTATTGCCAACATATTACATAATTGAAAATACCTATACATTTTTAATTATTTTTGTAGCCCGACCCGTGGATTGAACCTGGGACCTCAACAAGGCAAGTCCTACGCCGGACCGCTCGCGCTGGACCACCGAAGCAATACAAAAAAATATTAATGTTTTAAATTCCAAAAAATGTGTTTGTAATATTTTGAGTAATATGTCAGTGAAGTTATTTGCTGTCTCACATAAAATAAAATGACATATATATGACAGTACGATGATATGACAGTGTGACAACCCTAAATCTACCTCACCGCTGAAATATATTCATTTCTGGAAGATAGTGTGGAGTTGCTCTTTTTATGTCGAATTTTTCCTAAATATAATTTGTTTATGTTACTTTGAACTTTTCTGCTTGATGTGAACGAAAATATAGTCTACGCATATCAAATGATCGACGGCAAGAGCTTCTGGATATTGAAGATGTTCAAAGCGATTGGAACAAGTTATTTATTGATTTTAAGCTGGGTATTTAGATTCATGTCTAAACGCCATTAACTTATGAGCGCTGAAAAGTGGCAAACCCAAAAAAAAGACTGATTAAATGTCATAGATTTATGAGCGCTGAAAAGTGGCTAACCCTAAAAAAGACTGATTAAATGTCATGGAATTTATGAGCGCTGAAGAGGCCAACACAAAAAAAAAGCCTGATTAAATGTCATGGAATTTATGAGCGCTGAAGAGGCTAACCCAAAAAAAAAGACTGATTAAATGTCATGGAACTTATGAGCGCTGAAAACAGGCTAACCCTAAAAAAGACTGATAAAATGTCATGGAATTTATGAGCGCTGAAGAGGCTAACCCAAAAAAAGACTGATTAAATGTCATAGACTTCTGAGCGCTGAAAAGTGGCTAACCCAAAAAAAATACTGATTAAATGTCATGGAACTTATGAGCGCTGAAAACAGGCTAACCCAAAAAAAAGACTGATTAAATGTCATGGAATTTATGAGCGCTGAAGAGGCTAACCCAAAAAAAAGACTGATTAAATGTCATGGACTTATGAGCGCTGAAATGTGGTTAACCCAAAAAAAGACTGATTAAATGTCATGGACTTATGAACGCTGAAATGTGGCTAACCCAAAAAAAAAAGACTGATTAAATGTCATGGACTTATGAGCGCTGAAAACAGGCTAACCCAAAAAAAGACTGATTAAATGTCATAGAACTTATGAGCGCTGAAATGTGGCTAACCCAAAAAAATACTGATTAAATATCATGGATCTTATGAGCGCCGAAAAGTGGCTAACCCAAAAAAATACTGATTAAATATCATGGAACTTATGAGCGCTGAAAAGAGGCTAACCCTAAAAAAGACTGATTAAATGTCATGGAATTTATGAGCGCTGAAAAGTGGCTAACCCTAAAAAAGACTGATTAAATGTCATGGAATTTATGAGCGCTGAAGAGGCCAACCCAAAAAAAAAGCCTGATTAAATGTCATGGAATTTATGAGCGCTGAAGAGGCTAACCCAAAAAAAAAAGACTGATTAAATGTCATGGAACTTATGAGCGCCGAAAACAGGCTAACCCAAAAAAAAGACTGATTAAATGTCATGGAACTTATGAGCGCTGAAAAGTGGCTAACCCTAAAAAAGACTGATAAAATGTCATGGAATTTATGAGCGCTGAAGAGGCTAACCCAAAAAAAGACTGATTAAATGTCATAGACTTCTGAGCGTTGAAAAGTGGCTAACCCAAAAAAAATACTGATTAAATGTCATGGAACTTATGAGCGCTGAAAACAGGCTAACCCAAAAAAAAGACTGATTAAATGTCATGGAATTTATGAGCGCTGAAGAGGCTAACCCAAAAAAAAGACTGATTAAATGTCATGGACTTATGAGCGCTGAAAAGTGGCTAACCCAAAAAAAAAGACTGATTAAATGTCATGGACTTATGAGCGCTGAAATGTGGCTAACCCAAAAAAAAAAGACTGATTAAATGTCATGGACTTATGAGCGCTGAAAACAGGCTAACCCAAAAAAAGACTGATTAAATGTCATGGAACTTATGAGCGCTGAAATGTGGCTAACCCAAAAAAATACTGATTAAATATCATGGATCTTATGAGCGCCGAAAAGTGGCTAACCCAAAAAAATACTGATCAAATATCATGGAACTTATGAGCGCTGAAAAGAGGCTAACCCAAAAAAATAATCATTAGATATCGTTTAACTATCAAACTAAAATGTGGCAGAGCATGGTGAAATGCTGAAATATCTTCGTAACAACTTATTCAAACACATATACCGCAAATAATAAATTTCATTTTATTTAAATTTTCAATACAAATTATATGTCTGTTACTCTTAGGGATGCCGAAAACCATAAGTAGTGGCTAGTATGCCAGAGTATGCCAGTGAATTATTGAAATTGAAGTCGGTTAACTTAGACCTAACCGCCCCGGCATCAGGTGGACAATGTCTAACACCTATGCATTCTGTAGACAACGCTTACCATAACATCGGGAAACTTGTCCGCGGGTGTGGCTTTCAATGACATGAAAAAACTGTACCCACTCTCGAAAATTTTGTCGACAAAAGCATGTAATAAAAACACTTTTAACCGACCTCAAAGGAAGCAGTTTATTGGTTGATAATAAATTTCTTTTTTTATTTGAACGAGCGCACTTCCAAGGTGGTCCGGTCCCATTGCTACTAAGTCTGAATCTAAAGATGGAATCTCCAGGGAAATAGAGGAAAATACTTAATTTCTGTGTACTTAAGTGATATAACAAATTGAAATCGAAGTCGGTTTTCTGCAGTTTTAATGCGCTTCAATATTTGACTAACATTGGATTACAAAGAAGGTCCCTACTTCAAATTGTGTCCAGTGCTCGATGTCGTCATTACATTTGCCGAAGCCGTTATACAAGGTAAGGGCAGTGCCTAAAGCCGAGCAGGGCCAACCCATTCCGTGTTAGAACGTTAAAGTTTCAACTTGAGAGCCGATAACCTTTGGTGTTAGTTATTTAAAGTAACAGTAGCTGGATGACCGAGCTTTGCTCGGTATTTTTTTTTGTTTTTTTATAAATTGTGTTTTTTGGAAATTATATTTAAGTACTAAAATTTAAAAAGTCTAACCTCAAAGCAAACAATCATTGACTTCGTTACTTAACAACGGACTTCGTTACTTAACAACAATAATAAAACACGAATATGACATTTTCTAAAAATGATTCCTAGCTAGATCGATTTATCGCCCCCGAAACCCCCTATATACTAAATTTCATGAAAATCGTTGGAGCCGATTCCAAGATTCCAATTATATATATACAAGAATTGCTCGTTTAAAGGTATAAGATATTATCCGTCAAAACTGAGGAGATGGCTAACATTATATAGTGAAGAGCGTTTGTATCATCATAATAATTATTGCTTCTGTGATCTAGCGGCTCAGGTGTTGGACTTGAGGACATGAGGTCCCGGGGTCAAATTCCGGGTGGGCACAAAAAGAAATTTTGGTTTTTCTAATAAAAAAAAGCTGCTCGGGATTGGATATTGTGCCCGGTTGGCGATAGGCTTGCCACCTATTACATTATGGGACTTAGTGTCTTCGGCTAGCCCTGGGTGCCCTGGTTGTGCCTCTGCCTACTTCTTCGGGGTATGGGAGTGAAGATACTTTTAATTACCATAACTCTGTGGTTTACTCACTATTCTAGTGATTTTTTTACATTTAACCAATCCAGGATTAGGTATCGTACTTATAATTCTTCCATTAGTATTAACATTTAGGCTTTAGCATACTTGTCTTGTTTCACATTGGAAATTTATTCGTGGATCACAGTGAAAGTATTACCAATTTTTATCAACAGCTCGAGGGTCATATGCCTATGCATAACAGTTTAGTTGATTTACCTATTTGAGAGTAGGGCTAAACATCTTCTATCCAGACCTCATATTAAAAATGAGACAGTGTGTTTTCGTCAGTTTGTCCTCCTTTCACATCGCGTCTGGCCAATGTCACGGTATATTTTTTGTGTGTGGATATAATTGGGAAACTTCATTAAATGGGTTCAAGTTCAAGAAGCAAATAAATAAATAAATGTCCCAGGACAAATCACACAAATTGAATCTAACCCCAAAGTAAGCAAATTATATGCTTGTGTAATGGGTGTTAGTCAACGATACTATTACAAACAAATACTTAAATAGATACCAGAATAAATTTAATAAACACGCAGAGCCGGAAATGCAGACATCTAAATATTCATCACACAAACGCCTGCCCCCGTCGGGAATCGAACCCAAGCCTCGCGGTTGGTCGATGTCGTTAGGCGTGTACGCTAGCCACTCGACCAACGAGGCGGTCGGAGGCAAATAACTTTAAAAAGTGGGTGTAGCCGCGAGCGACATCTAGTATATCTACAAATTCAGATTAACCAAACGCGGTAGAGGTCCCTGAACTCATACATGAGGTTCTGAGTTTCGCTACTTGAAGATTAGGTCAATCACTAAAAACCTTATGACTTATATTTATGAAAAATCAAATATTTTCAAAGCGAAGCTATGAAAACAACGATAAGGGTTTCAGTTCATTTTATTTCAATGCTAGTTGCTGTTTAAAGGTTAGCGCACACTTAAATGGGCCACGGCGTGTTAGGTAGGGGCGCATCGCATTGCATAGTACACACCACACTTAAGCACAAATCTACCACTATGCGGCCCAGGGTAGCGTGCGATTATAGAGGATAATTACGGTACCTCGTCAAAATAGTCCGTCATCCTCGAATACCAAAGATGTTTACGATACTTTGGGCAAAATAAAACATGTTAAGCCCCTTGTTTAAGTTAGTCGGTTACCCTACTGGAATACGCCAACGGCGGGACATGCTATGACAGAACCTTAAGCTTTCGTTTCAGGGAGATTTGTTGCAAGACTTTACTCACTGATCAGACTGAATGCCTGACTGAGTTTTAGATTATTCCAAGTGTGGATATGACAACCCATCCAATACCTACTTCGAATACGGATTTAACACAACTCGGTCAACTAACAGTTGAAAATGTAATCATATAAGCGTACGGATGAAGCTACCGATAATGTCAAAATGTCAGGTTAATTTCTAGATGCCTGCTACGGAGCCCGCACGTGGCGAGCGTCCCACGGGAGTCCCCGACACGATGGCTTGTCAAAGTTCAAACAGACCGCTAGCGTCAAGTCGGTGCGCCACTTAGAGTGTCGTGTTTCAGACCATATTAGCTTAGCAATCGATCGAATAGCAAAACGAAAATCCATCGACTATTCCAATAACTCAAACGGCTCTCATAAATAAATATCACTGGCCAATTCCCACAAATTATCAACTCAAAAATAAGTAAATTATAAGTTAGTGTTATCCAACGGATATAATACACACGATAAAGTAGTATAAGAAGCACTCAGACTGAAAAATACAGACAAAAACATATATTACAAAAATGCCTGTCCTTTTCGGAAATCGAAATCGTGCTCTGCGGATGTTCTGTTGAGCTACGCGTGTTCGACATTTCCTTGCCTGAAGAGACGGTCAAAATATATTGAAATTGTTGTTCCCATACTCTAATGAAGATAAAAGTTGCCAGTGTTTGTACTCATGCAAGAAGTACTACAGGCTCAGGCAAGCCGTTGCTATACCATATCGCATTGCTAATTTTCAGTATCTTCACGCCCATTTCCCCGAAAAAGGTAGGCAGAGGCATAACCGGGGCACCCACGACTAGCCGAAGATATTAAGTCCCACAATGTGATAGGTGGCAAGCCTATTGCACCGGGCACGTATGTCCATTCACGAGCAACGTTTTTTTATCATGAAAATTAAAAAAAAAATTCTTTTTGTTGCCCGACCCGGGAATCGAGCCCGGGACCTCATGCAGTCAAGTCCTGTACCGATAAATCACAGAGGTGGTACTTTTTTTACTTTCAGAATCTATTACACTATTTACGTGAAAATCCGTCAGCATATTTTCCTTCCAATATTAGTATTGTATTAAAATATTCAGTCAAGTTTGACAAAAACATATTTTTTTTTTGATTTGACAAGTTATCTATCCCTACATTAAAAAACAAAATGGCGTAACTAGCAGAAGCAAAGAACTAGCTGCTGCGATACATCATGGCGTCGCAGGACTTCGGCAAGTCGATTATAACTTTAGGAGTTCCCAACAATTAACAAGAAACCAACTGGATAAGTTTAATGGACGAACACAAACCCACTAACTTTGTTACCGACTGTCTGGCTGTGACTGGTTGTTTTCTTTTTGAAGAAATACATACATACGTACATATTATATACATTTAGGTGTAACGTGTTTGGGATTTGAAGAAAAACATCATTCTAAAAAAAGTAAGTATCTTCACGCCCATATCCCTGAAGAGGTAGGCAGAGGCACAACCAGGGTACCCACGACTAACCGAAGACAATAAGTACCACAATGTGATAGATGCCAAGCCTATCCCGAATCGGGTACGTATGCAATCCCAAGCAACGTTTTTTTTTTATTACAAAATTGGATAATGCTCACAATGCATACAATTTTCAAACAGCTACCAAAATAGGAGGTTCCTTATTTGACATTATTTGTTACATGTTACTTCACATATTTTTACTACATGATATAGTTTTAATTTTTTTTTGAAAGGCAGTCCCTGCAGGCTGCCTGTGATCCCATTTAAGTTCCACACGAGAATAATTTGATTAAGGGTCTTCAGTATCAAACTTACTCAAGATGTAATAGACTTAGATGGAGAAAAGAGAGTGTGTGCAGGGAATAGTGTGAATGGAGCGTTGGGTGAGCTATATCAAAGCGAGGTTTTGAGTCAAAAAGCTAAACTCGTTTTGCGTAATTCTGTGCTTATCCCAACGTTATTGCATGGAAACGAGAGTTGGTTATGTCAGAAAAAGCATAAAAGTAGGATAAATGCGGTCGAAATAAGAGCACTACGGAAAATCTGTGGTGTAATGCTCGCTGACCGTATTCGTAACAGTGAGGTCCAAGAAAGAGTGGGATTGAAAGAAAGCGTTGCTGTTAAAATGCGAAAGGGCATGCTCCGCTGGTTCGGTCATGTGGAAAGAATGACAGACGAAAGATTGACGAAGCAGATATACAATGCGAATGTGGATGGATGTAGGTACCCGGGGAGATCAAGGCTGACATTTCACGATCAGATCACTCGGAAATTATCCGAGGGTGGTATCAAGAATCTCCGGAAGCGGCGTGTTTGTATGAAAAAGATAATGAATGTAAAGGAAGCCAGAGAGGTTTGACAGGATCGTGAGGTCTGGCACTCTGTACTCTCTGCCTACCCCGTAAGAGCCTTGGTATGAAGATATGTATTTATGAATGTATGTAATAGACTTTGAAGTTAATATTTGCTGCGCTGAAATTATCATGCACCCATAAAGGAAAAACGTCCATTACTAAGTTTATGCTCACCGTCCCGTCCGTCATAAGGCTCACTTTCTTGAACCGCACGTAACAGGTACCTCCTTACTATTTTCATAGAGTATGCACCTAGTAGGGGAGACCTATTTGGGTTGTGACAGAGGAGAGTAGTGACATCGCTGATTTTTTGAAACCTATTAACGGATATTGAGCTTACAATAGTTTACGTTTATCAGTTCAAGTTTCGAACTAGCAAATGCCAATGCCAATGCCAATTCTCAAACAGGATTCCCAAAAATGGACGATGTCACAACTCTCATCTGTCACAACTCACCTCGGTCTCCCCCCTACTTAGTGCCTCCCAAGTAAAATTATTTCAGCAAAACCTTACACCAGGAAAAAATATTTAAGTTGTTCCATTTTTAACCGTACAAAAATACGGGCTAAAGTCTCACCGCTTGTTTTGTAGCCGGATACTTATTGCTACCGTTTGGGAAATCAATTACAGCCAACTTCAGGAGCTCTCTTCAATTAACTAGAATTGAAGAACTAGACAACTTTAACGGAGTATGAACATAGTGCTAACTTTGTTGACTGCTTTGAAACGACTATCGGTTTTCTGTAGTATTCGGCTAATCCTTATAAGTGCTGCGACTAAGCAGTTGTTTTGGAAGGCAAATAAGTATTCGTCTGTCTTGTAGTTTTAGAAGGCACGCACGCAGGTGGCGTTTGAGTTGTAGTATTTGAATGCAAACAAACACACGGTTACGTTGTATGAATAAAAGGTATACACGTAGACGGCTACATACACGGTTTTATACACGTAGACGGTTGGAAGTTTGCCTTCCTATACTACGGTATTAGAAGACAAAATTCAGGAAAAAATTAAAGACATAAAAATCTTACCTTAGCAAATTCAATTTTGAGAGTACAGCATCCCGAGTAGATGTCGCAGCCGTGGAGTGCTTCCTTGGCCCGTGTCGCTGAGTCGATACTCTCGAACGTGTTGCAATTGAGTTAAGGTGCATTTTTTAATGAACACAAATACATATTAATTTTTTTATGTTACCGGAAGGCAAACAATCAGACGGATTTCCTGATGGTAAGAAATTCACGCCGCCTAGAGACTCCAAAGGTAGTAATGGTGCGTTGCCAACCTGAGACCGGGATGTAAGGCCTCGAGCAAAAGTAAGTTTACCGGCTACCTTACCCTCCAAAACCGGAACACGTCATGACGTTATGGCTGCAGGAATAGGTAAGGCGGTGGTACCAATCCGAGTGAGTCGCTGCGAAACTCTACCACCTAGTCAGATGTCACATCAGTTAGTGTCGGTAAGCCTGTGCTTGCCTTTTAAGAGCTGCCTGGCAGGAAGGCAGATGGTCTATTCTGCAAAGGAGCCCGGACCAACACGGGAAAACATATGAATAGAATAAGGTGCTGATTCTGTTGCGCATGTAAATTTATAAATTTGAATTCTGAAGTTAACACTTTTGTCTATATATACATAGTTAAATAATTTGTTTGTTCCTTTGAAGCCGCAAATCTTTAATACTGCAAACCAGGTTCGAAAATTCAATATTGTATTCGTTAGCCAAATTATTTGAGGAAGACATTTAGGAAATAAAAAGGGACTATTTCGATCTTCTGTAACACGTGCAATGTAACGCTGGTGATTTTTCTTTTTTTGTGGGATCAACAAGATTTATATAATAATAAAATAATCAACATTATTGTACATTACATATATTATGTTGTATGTTTTATAGTGGCCCAAGGAAAGCGTCTGGTCATCGACGATTACAGACACTCTACATTTGATGCGTTCAAAGGGAAAGAGATGGTACTGGGGACCCTCGCTCAGAGAAAGTAAACTGTACCTATTGATATGTGGACGGACTTGCGCGCTTCAGAGTAACATGCGGTATACGTTAAAAACGAGACAATTGAAAATCGACTGCACCAACCAGAGTTATAAACGACGTGATTTTTAAATCCGTCTTACGTCTAAATCGAGAGATATGAATCTTGAACACATACATGCGAACAAAGTTACGAGCGAAACATATGATTCTATATTCAAAACAGTAAAACATTTAACAATTTTTATAAAATAAAATTAAAAAAAGAATAATTTACAAAATCATGTCATCCATTAAAATATACGTATTAGTCATCCAATCAACCGTGCGGCGATAGAAAAAATAAATGCACGCCGCACGCAGCTATTTGGCAATTTTTCATAGCTTTGTTATGACGTCCGTTTAGTTCGGAGGTCGATGAACGACTGACCTTGGTGCTGTAATTTTAATACGACCGCATGTTACACCGATACCTAAGTTTCCATGTTATTTTTTATCTAACAAGATAATACAATTATCTCCTATTGGTAAGTATTTAACGAATGAAAAATACTTTTCTTAAATGCTAAGCGCACCTCGTTGATGCGTTACCCAGTACCAAATTCGCACGAATGCAGTGAGCACTCTTTAAAAGCTATCCATGGATACTAAAGAAAGACGGGTAAATATTCAAAGACAGAAACAAGTGCATTTTATACTTAGATTTAATTGTTTCAACCTTCGGTAGCCCAATTCTTGAGAAAGGTAGCAATTTAAAATCACGCGATGGACCTTTGTTTGTAATAGCAAGTTATGTTATAAAATGTAACCTAAGATTTAAAAGTTTTATGGATCAACAGATGTAATAAGGTGAAAGTATTTTTATGTAAGATATCACATTTATAGCCTCATTAATGTGCTACCAGAGCAGATATTATTAGGGCGTTTCCTGTTTGAAGTATGGTTTAATGCTTATAATATACTACAGGGCATTAAACAATTTTTTTAGTTGTATCTATCCTATTTAGTGTGTATTGCAAATTTCATAACAAACAAAAAAATCAAACAAAGAGTTTGTATTGCATTTTGCATCGCCAACGGAATTTTGTGTTCTGAGTCATTGTAAAAGATACAGAAGGCTTACGGCGAATCGACTTTCACGAATTACATGTAAACGTAGGTATGTTTTCTTTCATTGAGATCACAAAAAAATCAAAAATTGGAAATTATTGGAAAAAACTAAAAGGTAGCGAAAGTCGGGCAGAATAAATACATCATCACATCAATTAAAATAGAAGAATGAGGGAAAGGCAAACATACGTGCCGATTTTTGATTGTCAGAATTACACACCGCTTAAATATATGCACCAAATGTGTAATTTGGTGATTGTGTATGGTGACCCTGTTTCAAAATTATATCCCACACAGAAGGGGAAATTCGAGCTAGTTTACTTGCTACGGCACTACGGTTGTGAAGACTATAATTTTACATACACTCAACTTTCAGTGTTGATGGAAAGTTCGTGCGGAGGACTGCTGGTTAAATAATTGAATAAAATGTTACTTTTGATACAAAATCAGATTCTTTTTAGTGATATAGCAGTTACAACCTAAATTAGCTGAAAATTGTTTGGTTGGTAACATGCTATTAACACTACTATGTTAAAGCCCAGTCAAGTTGTAAAAACCTTGAGGTTGGCAAAATATTAGTCATTCCAAAAAAAAATATATTACTATGGCGTGTAAATTATTAAAAAAAAAGTATCTTCACGCCCATATCCCCGAAGAAAGTAGGCAGAATCACAACAAGGGTACCCACGACTAGCCGAAGACACTAAGTCCCACAATATGACAGGTGGCAAGCCTATCGACAATCGGACAAACGTTTTTTTATTAGAAAATTAGAAAAACCCAATTTTCTTTTTAACTCACTCAAATCCGTCTCCTTGTTTGCTGGAAGAGTACTACAAAAAATATTTTTGGACATCGAATATGAAACGAATTTTAATTTTCCAAAACAAGCGCCAAGTTCGTAACGGTGTAAAAGCGCCGGATTTTTTCATACCCACGTGCCCGCAGTATTTCAATAGACACATTTTCCCCTCTACCTTCCTTCAATAAATCAAAGCTGTATAAAACCATTTCATTTATTTCAATTGAGATATAGACTATGGCACGCGCCGTTTACTATTATATTTAAAATGTTTGTATTGGAAGGCACTTCACAGACTTGATGTGTGATTTATATTTAGCCGAACGTTTCCTCATCTTAATATGATGTAAGATAAATATTGAATTTTTAAAGTTTGTTTTGAAATAGAAAATACAAACTATGTTTCCGATTACATATCGCTGAAACATGTTATGTCATGGTTTTTAGATGTGTCTTCATTAAAGATATCTATACAAATAATAGAGATTGATTGCAAGTATTCAAACGATCTTTTTAGTTGTAGTGTTTACTATTACATTACACTAAATTAAGTAATATTTACAAAATCCATTAAAACATCATAAGGACTAGCCTCTCATCTGAGTCTTCGCTTGTGAAGAATTTCAACTGAAATACAATTCGAAGTTCAGTGAAATTGACCAAACGCCTTACACATCGGAAACCGTGAGATTTGTTTACAAACAATTAGAAAACGCGTTAAATTTACTTCACTAGCCATTGAAATTATTATTAATACATCATCCAAAAACGAAAGGTAAAGTGTAAATTAAACATTACACTAAAAAACTTGAATGCAACTAAAGAAAATGAAATATCGGCAAACAGGTGCTCAACATGAACAGGTATCAGACGGATGCGAACAAAGCAGTGATTTCTAATTGTTTACTCCCTTGTGTAAAATCCGGTTTCATATTACTTCAACCCCTCCCTTGCATTAATTTATGTCAATTTAATATGCAGTGGAAATTAAACTACTGCAAGTAAATGTCTCTTTTCTTTTATTTGCCCGACCCGGGAATCGAACACGGGACCTCATGAAGTCAAGTCAAACACCTGGACCGCTAGACCACAGAGGCGATATCCTTTCATACACAATACTATACTTACTGTCGGTATACTTACCTACAAAAAATACTTTTAACATAATTACTTCAACAAAAAGCACAAGGAGAGCCTTGTAAGAAGATGGTAGGAGACATTCGTGGACTACAGACACCGTGAATGTCAATACATCGCTGTCATGAGCATGGAATGTTAGGCCGATTGTGCACGTCTACCGGCTACACGACCTACAGCATCGGCACTTGACAAAATCATGATGGCGGCCGAAAAAGAAAAGTCAGTGCATCCATACCTGGATAAGTTGTTGTATAGCGCTCTACCACCATTGGTAAAGGCGATAAATTTCTTGTAATTAGGATTGGAAGAATTGCTAACTTATTTTTCCTTACAATCTAAAAAAAAATACACCTATATCCTGAAAATCCTTCCTTCGCATTTGGGTACAAATGTTGAATTATCTACATAAAAAGAAAATTTTATTAGCCATCCCGTCATTGTTGTATAAAACAAAATAAATCTTAACTTAGCGAAGGAAGCAAGCTGTACCTCGTTCCATTAAAGATAAGGTAAAAAATCGAATGCAAGAAAGTCCGGGTTAAATATGAGCATCGTATATTTTTATAAAAAACCACTATCAACATTAAGGCGTTTATTTATGTACCCTTTTCACAGTTAACGATATGGGGCTCCATTTGGTATGGCACGACTGAGAGCGATTGTGGAAATTAAAACTTTTTTTGGGGCCAAATTTTAAGGAATCGATCATAGACATGCTATGAAATGTGCTGTGAATTGTTTCATATGCTTTAATATAGCACGAAATTTTTATTATTTTACATGTCTGCAGTTACAGACACACACACACATTTTTGAAGTGTGTAAAAAAGTATTTTTACATCTGTGTCCTCAAAGAGGTAGGCCGAGGTTACAACAAAGGCACCCCCACAACTAACCAAAGACATGAAGTCCTATAATGTGATAGGTGACAAACGTATGCCAACTGAGCCCTCATATTTTCCCGAGCAACGTTAGTTTTTTTGAAAATTGAAAAAAAATACATTTTATTTTTGTTGCCTCACCCGGACCTCGAATCCGGGACCTCATGAAATCATGTGCAACACCGCGCCGCTAGTATACAAAGGCAACTTTTAAATATCATAAAAGCAAACAAGCCGACGTATCGCGTGATACTTAAATTGTAATGCAAACATTCTAACATATAATATGGTAATCGTTTCTCTACGTGTTAAATGACACAAAATTAGTAAAAAAATTATTCCCTCAAAAGATAAATATACTCTACAACTTATTTTAAAAACGAAAATAAACTTGCGACGAAGACAGCGTAATGAAAACAGTCAAAGCAAGTCCAATGTTGAAAAACCCCAACTACAATACGATAGTATAAGATCCGAAGTCAAGCCGACCTACACCGAGCTGACAATAGGATGAAACCAGTTTTATAGCAAATTTAGTATATCAGAAAATATATTGAAAAGAAGAGAAGAAAATTAGGGTTGGCTAAAAAAATCCTGGACATATTTTTTATTCATTAATTGGTGCAATAAGTTGTGTTGCCTGTTATATATCTGGATTGCCAGGTATAAACACATAATTTGTCGATGTTAATTACTTTCACGGAATCGGATAGTAGAAAAAATATATCACCATATGTGCAGTTTTATTACAAATTTTATTATAATTTGTGTTTATATGAGTTGCTTGATTTTTTTAAATAATTAAAATGTTCGGTCCATGATTTGTTTAGGCACCCCATATTTCATTGTAATATAGTCGCTGATATACTTACTTGACTATATAATATGTTTTATTCTATTATCAGCTCGGTGTAAGACGATGTAAGTTCGGATCTCCTACTATTACGTTGTTTTATCGAGAACTTACGTAGGTAGATATTTACCGCATAAAACATATTATTTCGTTTATTTTCAAACAAATCAACCCGGTCTTCATTCTATTCTATACAAATATTGGCCCGATATTCCCCGTGCCGCTCTCACTCGGACCGCAACTCGAACAAATGGTAGCGTTGAAACATATACACACCTAAGTTTTATGATTCAAACCATTACATAAAAAGTTTACATTGAATCTATTTGGGTTAAACAAATAAGTGATACGATCCAATTTGTTCTCAAACAACGTTGAACGTTAGTTTATTGGAGATGCCAGTTATAATGATACATATAAATAACAATCTGCTAAAGAAATCAGACCAGCAATATAAATATACGCACAAAGGAGATTTTGTTTCGAAAAAGTTCAGTATAATAAAGAATACGACTAAAATACTTCAAGAATACAGCGTAGGTATTTACTAAGAATACGTTTCCTGCTCGAATAAACTGTATGCGAGGTCTAAACGTAATTATTGTTATTCTTATTATTTTTTTATGTGATAAGACAGTGAACAAGCTCACGGCTTTCCTAATGGTAAGAAATATCGTGGCCTATGGACACCATAGTTATTATAGGT
>NJDD01003524.1:91499-113193 GCA_002245505.1 Calephelis nemesis
GGGAATCGGATCAACACGGTTTAGCTTGTTTTTATCAGCGGTTTAGGCAGCACTTCTACCGCGAATAAAGCGTGGTGTTACAAAGTCGGCAACCTTCACTACTCATAGAAATATAAAATGCATTTTTTTCAATTAGACTGGAATCTCGAGTCTATACGGTTGTTAATACGCCTCCAAACAGAGGTAATTCAACGGTACAGAAGGATGCAAATCGACATTTACAACCGTCTAGAACCCTTATGATGGAGATTAGCTCATCTAAGCAAACAAACAAAAATCAACCTCTACATTTTTATAATACATTGTAATAATCATATCAATATCATACCAGTGCAAGTTAAATTGAACAATCCTGTATTCAAGTTACACTATTTACATACTAGTTTTAATAAAATCCCGTGTTTTGTCCCGTGTTGGTACGGACTCCTTAGAATAGACCATCTGCCTTCCTTGCCAGGCAGCTCGTAAAAGGCGAACATAGGCTCTCCGTCACTAGCACCGTGAAATCTGACGTAGTAGAGTATCTGTGGTAGAGTTTCGCAGAACTCACCCGGATTGGTACCACCGCCTTACCTGTTCCTGCCTCCGTAACGTCATGACGTGTTCCAGTTTGGAGGGTAAGGTGGCCGGTAAACTTACTTTTGCTCGAGGTCTAATATCCCGGCCTCAGGTTGGCAACGCACCATTACCACGCGAGAATTTATTAACATCAGGAAATCCGTTTGCTTGTTTGCAATCCATTATCATAAAAAAATGCAGACGCCCGGATGGTTTGTATTTAAAAACACAAACCTACACCAGCATTTACTTGTTTTAACTTAAAGATATGGTATGCATGCCTACTTATGTATCGTGTTTATGTCTTTTAAAAAGGATATTCAACCATCGCCTGGACGCCATTCTTCTTGAAGACCACGATCCGCTGCACCTGGCCGTGTGGCGAGCTGATTGTGTGTATAACATCCTGTAACAAACAAAAAAAAAATACAATCAATACCCAAATAGTTAACTCCTTGCTATAAAAAAGTATGATTAGACTAATAAGAAACTGAGTCACAAATGTCAAACATGTTTTACACAATATACACTTACGGAGTTGCAATAAGTGTCATAATCAGAAAATGTTACTTTTATTAAAAAGCACACAAACAGACACACACTGAGTAGATACACAATCTATAGTTTCTTGGTAGTATATGGTAGATAGGGTAAAACTCGATCGTTATAATTTTTGTTTAAATTAATAAGTGCTAGCCTAGTAGTAAATATATTTTAACGAATTTATGTGTAAAATATATAAATAACGAAAATAAAAACTATAATATATTTAATTATGTTAGATATTTGCACACCACACTGTGGTAGAATATGTTGGTACGAATAAGATTTCTGTAACAACTTTTAAACACACATATTCCGCAAATAAATAAATTTCTTTCTTTCTTTCATGGTTTACACTATTAGCTTAAAGTTGTGTCCGTATATTAAATATATTTAAAACTACTTTCTGAAGTCTATACTTATAAAATAACATGTCCATACTGACTGATTCACAGTCACGAAATTTGGTGAGTAGGGCCGTTTTATTGAGTAAACATCAACTGAGAACAGAATTTTGGAAATTCAAACCCTAAGGGGCTGAAATAGAAGTTGAAAGTTTGTATGGAATGTCATAATTTTTCAAGTTGGAAACATGAAACTTTATTTTTGAACTACTTATTAAAAAAAGAGTTATAAAGAGAGATATTTAAGCGTTTCTGGCCATTGTACCCCTAAGGGGGTGAAAGAGAGGTTAAAAGTTTGTATTAAAGTCCTCACGAATGGGGTATTTATAGAAATAAATAAATACAATTAAAAAAGGAATAAATTATTCATATTTTTTTTAATTCAACTCCAGTTCAGTAAGAATATTAAGTGGCACGCGGGCAAAGCCACGGGTAGCAGCTAGTATAATACATATTATATATGGTAGTGGCGATACAGAATCAGTCCCATAATTGGAGAACATCTTTCGTAGCCTTATCAAATAGCTTTCTAAGCCTCCAATAAATATAAAACGTAGCAATATATTCAGATAAATGACCAGGAAAGTGAATAACATTTGAGGATACCGAAATGAATGTCGGCCATAAAATACCATGTCCCGCAGGAACGCCAGATAATGTTACAATTACTAATACAAGTCGCTCTGTGAACTTTATATGGGACTTGGAATATGTTTCTGAATTTATCTTCTTCGTCTATTTATTGCCTCAAGTATGACAAGCGCAAGCATCTTAACACAAAATAGCTATTGAACTAGGTTAAATTCATATCCCAATTTATCCTTTGGTCATGCTTTCAAGGCTTGACCAATTTGGCTGATTTTTTTTATATTTTCGTCAAAAAAGATCCTGATGGACAGAAAAACGGGTTATAATTTGTTTCCAAACAAACTATTACTGGCTGTCACAGTGAGATGGTATAGAGTTCGCCCGGTCCGGCTAGTCTACTTATAAAATATATGTGTTTACTATCTGTGCATTAAAGATATATCAGAAAATATCATTCCCTGTTGGTCCTGGTCCGTTGAGTAGAAGAGACCATCTGCCGCTCTGCTAGACAGCTCGTAAGAGGCGAGCGCGGATTAAAATATAGATCACTAACATGTACACTGGTGGGTACACTGCTGTACAGCAACCATCTCTTACCACCAGGGAAGCCGTGTGCTTGCCGACCCTTCACATAAAAATAAAACAATTATTGCAATAGACTGCGCAGTTTCTGAGTTGTGAAGATTCAAGAGGAGTTGTTTTTCTTTCCCCGTGTTTGTCCGGGCTCCTTTGCGGAATAGACAATCTGCCTTTTTGCCAGGCAGCTCGTAAAAGGCAATCATAGGCTCACCGTCACTAACACCGTGTCATCTTACTAGGTGGTAGAGTTTCGTAGCGACTAGCCCGGACTGGTACCACCGTCTTACCTATTCCTGCCGTCGTAACGTCCGGTTGGAGGGTAAGGTAGCCGATAAACTTACTTTAGGTCGAGACCTAACATCCCGGCCTCAGGTTGGCAACGCATCATTACCACCTTTGGTGTCTCTAGGCGGCGTGAATTTTTCAGGAAATTCGTCTGCTTGATTGCCTTCCCATATCATAAAAAAAGGTATTTTCTTGTTCTGTTGAACTTGGCTCGATCTACATACAATGATTATGTGAACAAATCAGTAAAATTGGATTCCTAGAACGCATAATTTGTAAAACAGACGCTGTTTATTGTCTGGTTTTCATAATGAGCACATCAAAAAAAGCAACACCACCGCAACTTCACACTACAGTATTTAACAGCATGTTTTTATGACATAATGACACATGTCTTAATATAGTTGATCGTTGTGTGTGGCTGCTATTACCAAGTGTAGTGGTGAGCAATGGCTTCGGAGCTGAACAATATAAAGTGTAGTTGGCAACAACAAACAAGTTTCCCGGACACATCCAAACCAAACATCAAGTGAAGTTCCGCTCCGCCAAGTTCAGTCTTAGTTTCAGACATTTATCTGGACTTTGCGGGCTTACTGCAACTCCTAACTGCGTTTAATTTAATAATCTTTAAATAAAATCCCAAATGTAATGTTTTAATAAGACACCGGAGACTTATACGAATATCAACATTCACAATATACATTAAAATAAATTATCTTCACGCCCATATCCTCGAAACGGTAGACAGAGGCACCCACCCACGACTACAAGAAGATACTAAGTCCCAAAACTTGAAAAGTGGTCACCAACAGGGCATACATCCAATCCCAAGCAACGTTTTTCTATTAGAAAATTGCAAAAACCAAATTTTCTTCCTGTTGCCCGACTCGGAAATCGAACCCTAGACCTCGTGCAGTTTTCGTTAGATAAACTAAATGTATGCACGAAAATAGGGCACTAAGTACTTGTAATGTTTACTTCTCGAAATACAAAAACAGTTACATAGCAATAAGACTTATAAAGCTCTCGTCGTCAATTAGTGTACACTTTGCAGAGATAACACTAACCAAAACGTGCCCTTTTTTACAAACAGTATTTACGACAGAAACTGATTTAGAAATGTATTTCTGTCTTTACAGTCGTGTTTGGTTGATAAAGTGTAGTCGAAAGCGATACGTGTGGCTCCCAAACAAAACGTTATATTGTAACTAGCTGTCCCGGTAGACGTTGTTCTGCTATATTTTTGATGTAATTTTAGTATGGGGCATGAAAAAAAGATTTTGGCCGATTCTCAGGCCTGCTCAATATGCTCAAAAAATTTCACGAAAATCGATAGAGCCGTTTCGGATTAGTTCAATCACGCACACCGTGACACAAGAATTTCATAATGTATTAGATGTAGTCGGCAACAATAAACAGTTTTCCCGGACACACCCAAACCAAACATCAAGTGAACTTCCATTCTACCAACTTCAGTCTTTGTCTTAGACATGTGTCTGGACTCTGCGGAACGGTTACAACTTTTAATCTTAATATATATAAATCTCCTGTCACGGTGTTTGTCCGCGATGGATTCCTAAACTACTTAACCGATGAAATTTGCACACCGTGTGCATTTTGATCCAACTTGAGATATAGCTTACATCTCAAATTTATGATAAAAAAATTACCGTCCGAGCGAAGCCGGAACAGGCAGCTAGTTGCATTATAAGAATGACATTGTTTTTAATACCACTACATCATTTTGTTATTACATTTAATATGACAAATGTGAAAATATCTTGGTACTATGATACACCGATTTTAATGAATTTAGGCATACAATCAGATTAGGCCCTGGATAAGGACGTAAACTGCTTATGGTAAGATAGCAAAAAGTTGGATCCTCTAAAAGATATTAATTATGGACATCGAAGGTGTTAAATAAAACAGAAGACCTTAAGTATCATTAAGTTTTGCAATAATACCGCTTTACAACGTCATGGTACAAGCCATCGCCTCTGTGGTCCAGCGGTTCAGTTGTTGGACTTGACTGCATGAGGTTCCGGGTTCGAATCCCGGGTCGGACAACAAAAAGAAAATTGGGTTTTTCCAATTTTCTAATACAAAAAATGTTGCTCGGGATTGCAAATGTGCCCGGTTAACGATAGACTTGCCACCTATCACATTGTGGGACTTAGTGTCTTCGACTAGTCGTGGGTGCCCTGGTTGTGCCTCTGCCAACCCCTTTGGATATGGGCCTGAAGATGCTGGTACAAGCCAAGTTGATTGAAGGCAGTCCTCGTCACCAACGTAATGTGACCAGTCAGAGCTCAAAAGATTTAAAACTCAAAAGTTGGTGATCCACAAAACCAGTACAAGCTTACATCTTTCTATAGCTGATGTATTCACATCGGAAAAGTTTATTCAAACTCAAGATATATTTACGTAAAGCACGTACGCCTTTGAGTCATAAAATTCAAATATGCATTTAGTTTTACCTGGAATGAGAGAAATACACTTTGGGCCATATTAACAAGATGCACCCTAGGTTAGGGATAGGAATCTAAATCGCTAGATTAACTATTCCCTCAACAGGTAATAATATCAGGTAGGTCTTATAAGATGCGAGCGTGATTAATATTACACTAACACCGTGGTAAACTTTTGCTGCAAATAATTAAAACAGTGCATTTTTTTTAGAATCATACTACAATAGATATATGCCTGGCTGACGACAGAATTGCCATCTATGGCATTATGGGACGTAGTGTCTTCGACTAGTCATGGGTGCCCTGGTTGTGCCTCTGTGATATGGGCGTGAAGATATTTAACGTATTATAAATTACACCACAAATTATAGTCATTACATTTAACGGAGTTTTGAAAATATATAAATTTATACGCCGTTTATATTTACTTGCAGAAACTTCGACGTGAAAACCAGGGCCTGAGATCACAATTACAATATACTGTTGAACCTTTGTTATCCTATGACAGGAAGAGATTTACCGGTGGCGACATTCGTGCTAGACAGCACTCCAAACACTGCGAGACGTACGCAAGGTATGCTTCCTGAAGCATGATTGCTTCGACACATACAGCCGTAGCAGCGATAAGCGAGCTGATAAGAAAACACCTGCGAGTGCAGTAAGTGACATATGTCACTCTAGCCCCTGTTGTGCCAACTGTTATACCAACTAAACTAATGACCACCGTGTGCACACCTCACACATGACCGTCCGACACATATACACACACACGCACGCAAGCACACACGCACGCAAGCATGCACACACGCACGCACACACGCACGCGTGTCTACGCACACACACACACACACACACACACACACACAACAGAAGAGCTTTTCAAAAAAAAACAATTTTGCTTAATAAACATTTCCTTTGATGTTTACTCATAGACATTAAAGCAAAGAAAAAACTCCCAAGGCACCGTTAATCCTAAAAGGCCCTTTCCTTGTCCGTTTACGTAACTCAATCCTTGACGGCAAGTAATGGGTCTGTACTGATGTGGGTCATCGGCTAATCACAAAATTGAGTCAAATAAATAAAACCATTATACCAATATCTCTGAAAAAATTATGAATGTCTTATAAAGGTTTACTTTTACATTGCTTTATGATTGTCGTCAGCCGCAGCTTCGTCTGTGTGTTAAAGTTAATGAGAGAAACTTTTATTGGATAAATGATATGTTATAGTTTCGTTTTCCATTATTTCTAATACTAGTGGTCGCCCATTTGTCGAAATTCGGCCATAATAAATTTTAATACCTTGTTGATAAGAACGCCACCTTCATTTCTCAAGACCAACTACTTTGTTTCCAAACTTTTTAGTGCGCCATCTGTGATCTTTTATCGTTATCATCAATATATTTGTTTGTGTGTGACAAATGCATGGTAGTGTGGGTAATGTTTTATTTATTGATTATCAGTATTTTTATTGAAAAATATTAGCATTTGCACCTCTCCTACATATAAACTATAAGTGTGCCAAATTTTAGCTCCTGCGTCAGCGCAATTTTCGTAGAAAAGGGTCCAAAGTTTTGGCATCACGTATTAATATATAGATTACACGTGAGAGTCATGAGACAGAAGAGTGTTTCTTTATTTGGGACAAAAAGTAGCCCATACTTTGGTATCTAAATGGGTTCTTGCAGGAAAGCTAAACAATACGCAGATATGACATGCGTGTGTAGCCGCTTAGAACATTTAGTCCTTTATAATTTAGATATTATGTATTTAATTATAAGAACGAAAAAGAAATTATTTTCTCAAAACAATAATACATTTTACAGTTAACACTAACACATAATTAACATTAAATCAATAGAAAATTTAGACTGGGTACCTACACTGAGTAATTGAATTGGTCTTTTAGCCCCCGACAATAAAAGAGGGGTGTTATAAGTTTGAAATTTGTAACAATAGGTGACTAGTGCACCACGTTCGTCTCGTTACTATGAAAGTAATTACAGTACGATAACATTTTTTACGAATTGAAATACGCTGTCATATTTCTATATAGCATAGAAGTAAAAAATGGAGTTTGAAAATCAATCAGCAAAATCACAATACGTAAATACGTGACAGGAAATTATTAACGTTGATGTTTCCTTTTAGGAAAACCAATCCGAGCGGTACAATAAGTAGAATCTGTCGAAATGTTGATTGTAGCTTTTTTTCAAATTTTCACAAAAGAAAACATATATCTTTTTTTTTAATGATATTGAAAGGCAAACAAGCAGACGGATTTCCTGATGCTCAGAAATTCACGCAGCCTAAAGACACTAAAGGTGGTGATGGTGCGTTGCCAACCTGAGGCGGAGATATTAGGCCTCGAGCAAAAGTAAGTTTACCGGCTATCTTACCCTCCAAACCGGAACAAGTCATGACGTTATAGCGGCAGGAATAGGTAAGTCGGTGGTACCAATCCGGGTGAGTCGCTACGAAACTCTACCACCTAGTCAGATGACACGGTGTTAGTGATGGTGAGCCTATGCTCACCTTTTACGAGCTGCCCGGCAGGAAGGCAGATGGTCTATTCTGCAAAGGAAACATCTCAAACAAAATTAATGCTACATTAAATGAATTACTTTAGTTGTGCTTTAGAATTCTTGTTAGAATTTGTTTCGCAATTTCAAATTCTGTTTATCTCGTAGTTAAATAAAACTGTTGTCGACATTCCGTCGGCACATTTTAAATTAACCTACGGGATTATTATTTACATAAAATGTTTTTTCCTTTTCTGGCAAAAAAATAAAATTCAGTCGAGTCTAACAAGCAAATTAAACTGATTGTCAGATCCGGTAATTCAATTATTTCATAACCATATATATGTGCTCCTCGTGTTGATCCAGGCTCCTTTGCAAAATAGACTATCTACCTTCCTGCCAAGCAGCTCGTAAAAGGCAAGCATAGGCTCACCGTCACTAGCACCGTGACATCTGACTAGGTGGTAGATTTTCGATTCACCCGGATTAATACCCCCGCCTTACCTATCCCTGCTGCCATAACGTCACGATGTGTTCCGGTTTGGAGGGTAAGGTAGCCGGTAAACTTACTTTTGATTGAGGCCTAACATCCCGGCTTCAGGTTGGCAATGCACCATAACCACATTTGGTGTCTCTAGGCGGCGTGAATTTCTTACCATCAGGAAATCCGTCTGCTTGTTTGCCTTCCAATATATTAAAAAAATATATATAAATAATAATATTTTTTTGGTGCCGGGATCACCCCACTAGACTCGGATTCGATACCTGACTAATCTCCAGGACAGCCCTTGTTGCTGATGTTGCAGGGAACAGTCCGATTCGTCTAAACAATGATGTCTGAGCCTTAGTACTCTGCTCCACAAAGTCCAGTGAAATTATGAAAAACGCGAAATTAGTAATACATTACTTCTTTAAAGAAAAGATTCCTGACAACGACAACCATTTCTGTAATGGACGTGCAAGAAGATATTAGAAATTCTAGATCTTGTTTCTTGATTAAGCAGATTTCGAAAAAAGGTATTCAACTCACTTTTAGAGAAAAAATATTATAGTGTCAAAGATTTTCTTGCAGATAAGAATAAATACTAAAGTATTTCTAATGTGATTAATTTAATTTCAGAATGTTGGGTGCGCAGGAGTTTATTTCGCTGTTTCTTCTCCTGTCTGGCTAGGTTTGGAAACGGTGGTAGTTTACGGTAGACAGGGATAAATTAATTTAAGATATTCTAAAAATTGTTTGTATTAATAAATTATCTTGTACCAAATCAATACAATAAACAGCGTGTAAATAATTAAACTAACTAATTGATTAATATCAAACTACTAAAATATTTGCACACCAAAAGTTGGTAGAATATGTAGAAACACCTAAATAATTTTGTGACATCTTTGTAACACTCATATTCCGCGAATAAATAGTTTTTCTTTCTTTTCTTTCTTTCTTGATAAATATCTTTCAATGTGTTTATACGTGCAATAAGCATATAATTTGCTTACTTTTAGGGACAAAATGAAATAATGAAAACTATTTTAAATTCATGTTGGTATTGACATTTGGTGTTGTCGTTTTTGTTATAAATTTCAGAAAAATTGCTAGGAATTTATTCGAGGATGGTGTCAAGAGTCTCCAAAACCGACGTGTTTGTATGAAAAGGGTAATGAATGTGGAAGGGGTTAGGCAGGATAGTGACATTTGGCACAATACTCTCTGCGTACCCGGTAAGGAATTTGGTGAAAATATATATGTTTTCTTTATAGAATAGACCACCTGACTTCCTTCCAGGTAGCTCTTAAAAGCTGAGCATAGGCTTACCGTCACTAACACCGTGACATCTGACCAGGTAGTAAAACTTATATCAGAAATTTGAAAAAAACAACAAAATACGACGAATTAATACATTTAACAGATACGTTTTAAATCCAGCCGATAAATAAAAGAAAGTATAAGTACGTACTAGCGAATTACAAAAAACTAAGCGAGTCTGAACGTTACAGCTTCTTTTAATTATTCTATAATATTCACAAATGAAATTTCTTTTAACACCATCCCTTGTTAACTTTATAAAAATACGTTGGCAATTAATTCGCACTGGAGTGTAGTGTTTCTAGGGTTGTCAGTCAATCGCAATATAAAATAAAAATCATATATAATGTTAAGAAAACGTAATATTAAAATTAATTGTCATTTGTCTGAAAAAACAATTTTATCTGAATTAAAAAAAAGCTGACCGAATCTCAGCTTATTTTATCCTAAATAAATTAAAAGTTTTCATATCACATGGACAGCCGCAAGTTTTTTCGCTTTCTTATCTTATTCTAATATAATTGCACATTTATAATAACCTCTGTTATCTTATGGTGAAAGCATTGACTACATATGGTCTCGGGTTCAACCCTGGATTGGACAGCTTAAAATTTTGTTTTTTCAATGATTCAGATTGGATAGTTGCTATTTTCATTATAACATTGTGGTACAAATACCTTGGGCTAATATTGCCTTTCCTGGTTGTAGCTCTACCTAATTTTTTGGTGATTAATGAATTTATGAATTGTATCCTTTGTGTTATTCTGATGTATAAACTATATATGCCTGAAAAGTTCCTTTCCTGAAAGATTAACAACCATCTATCCATTCAAACAAGCTTTCGCATTTATAACATTAGCAAGACAATTAATTTCTAATCTGTTTTACCTATTTGTTTATTTAAAGTAATTAGCCTTCTCAAAAAATACTTATAAGATTCATTATTGTTATCCCCTTATTGTTGTTATCGGTCTAACTTAGGTAAATATTTTTTCACTATCCCGCTAGTTATGTATTTTCACAAGCAAGTAGTCGACAACCCTAAGGCACGAGTCCAATATCGTACGAGCCACTTGTAGAAATTGAAATCCAACCCAATAACATTTGCAACCGACATTACTAAGTTTTTTAATAAAATTTTATTCGAAGACACCGTCCCACCACGTCTGTTCTCCATTTGATTTTATGTGGCACTTAAGTGTACATTGTTTACTCGTGTCTTTTTTATTGAATTATGTAACACCAAACTTGTTAATGACGTGTAAGCTCTATGTAAACCCTATTACTTGATTAAGTTTGCACTGGAAAAGGACAGTGGCGACTGCCGTGTACTGTTGTTTTACAGTGACACCTATCCAAGAAGAACACTGAATGATATACATTTGTTACTAACACGTTATCACTAGCTGACAACCCCCGATTGTACCTGCAGTCACACATAAACTAAGGGTCAATTTGAAATAGTAAAATAAATAGTAAAATTATAATTAATAAACGTTCACATTTATTATTTGGTAGTCGACAAAGCGAAATTCGTAACGCTTGATAGACTACAGGCCCATATCAAAAAATAGAGGGGTCATTTGAACCACCAGGTGACGTATATATAGGACTATACATATAAAAACATAAAATAGTAAGATTCAGCACTATGCCGTCACCTGTAAGCTGTCCAACTAAGTACAGGTGAAAATTCAGAAGTACAGGTAAAATTAGCACTTTTTTGTACGGCATTGCTATCGTCGATAGAACCGTGATAAATAATAAAAAAGCGTGTAGTGCTATACAAAATGGTATGCCAGAAATCCGGTATTTTTTTAATTAAATAAAAATTTGGTCACTTGATTCTTTACGGCATCAGTTTCATACTATCTCAGGACAGACCAAATCGGACTCATTCTACCTGCACTTCTGAATTTTCACCTGCACTCAGTGCTATGCCATCACCTGTAAGCTGTCCAATCTTACAGATGAAGCCCTAATGATGAATCTCATTATTTTATAGTCTTATATCGTCCTATATACGTCACCTGGTGGTTCATATGACCCATACATTTTTGGCATGGGCCTGTAGTCTATGACATTGACAACTAGTAGCTAGTTTGCATGGCAAAAATGAAGGAATCATTTTCCCATTTTCCCTGCAATTTATCAGGTTTTTATATTCATTAAAACCTTCTTTATTTTCGAAGATTATTTTTTTTGGTTAGGCCGAACACTTTTCAATCTACCCTCGTTTATTAAAATCGTTTAGATAACAATCAAACCTTTATAATTGCAAAAAAATGATAACACTTAACAAATACGAAAAAATATATATATGTAGTATAATAAATAATACAGTTTTATATTATATTTTATCTATTGTTTCAGAAGTTCTGTGTTAACTGCAAGTAACTCTCACGACAATACTTCTCTCATAATGATAAAATACCGGAAGGTAACTTTCCGAGTGTACAATGTTCTTCCGTAGTTAAAGTTTAAAACTAGATTACGGGAGGCGATCGCACCGTGATAATGGAAAATAACGTAAAAAGCCGCTCGAGACTCGTTCCGTCGCCATTTTTTAAATACCCTCCTTTTTAATAACGCCTCTTTTAATTGGTAATTTATTAGAGCTTAGCATCCTGGCGTCGAAGCTATGCATTTATTGGGTGAGATAGAAAGTTTCAGTAACATTTTGGCGTAAATTTAAAGCTGTTAACTTTTATTACCGGGAGAATAGAATTTTTGTAACATAAATACTGTTTACGTTTAAAATAATTATTATTGCTTTAAATTTTAATAAAGTAAAAAGTGTGGAGGCCTATGTCAAAAGTAAAAAGTATCTTCACGCCCATATCCCCGAAGAGATAGGCAGAGGCACAACCAGGGTACCCACGACTAGCCGAAGATACTAAATCCCACAATGTGATAGGTGGCAAGCCTATTGCCAACCAGGCACATATCCCATCCCAAGCAACATTTTTTTTATCAGAAAATTGGAAAAACCCAATTTTCTTTTGTTGTCCGACCCGATAAATTTTAATATTACAATGAAAATATTGAAAGTAGCATTTCATTTGGCCTTTTGCAAAATGTAATACGAACTGTCACTTCAGTAGCTGACAACACATATTATATCAGTACATATAACAAAACATTAAGTAATAAAAATAGATCTGTAGTTAAAATCTTTTCGACTGCCTCGTTGGTCGAGTGGCTAGCGTACTCTCCTAACTGCATCGACGAACCGCGAGGCTCGGGTTCGATTCCCGACTAGTGCAGGCATATTTATGCAAGGTGATGAACATTTAGATGTCTGCTTTTTCCGTGTCTGGGGGTTTATTAAATGTAAATTCTAGTATATATTTAAGTATTTCTATGTATTAGTATCGTTGACTAACACCCATAACACAAGCATATAATTTGCTTACTTTGGGGTTCGAATCAATTTGTGTAGCTTGTCCAGGTATATTTAATTTAATTTATATTTATGTTTACCAAATTTTGTGTAGCAATAGAAGTTGTTAAAGATAAATGTCTATAAAATTTGGTGATAAAACACCACATGCATTTTTATTGAACAATTACATTGCACTAAATATTTATATCCTATTAATATTTTAAATGCGAAAGTTTGTATGTATGGATGTATGGATGTTTGTTACTCTTTCACGCAAAAACTACAAAGCCGATTACGATGAAATTTGGTATGTAGGTAGCTGAAGACCCAGAATAACATATACGCTACTTTTTATCCCGGAGTTCCCGCGGGATTGGGACTTACGCGGGTGAAACCGCGGGGCGCAGCTAGTTTGTTTCATAAAATACAATACTTACCATCAATAAATTCAAATAGGTGAATGCAGTTATAACACTGAGCCGAGTTAGACTACTGCATATTACATTACCGTGACGTCATAAGTAAATAAAAAATATTACTGAACAAGTTACGCAAAGTAAGCAAATTATATGCTTGTGTTATGGGTGTTAGTCAAAGATTCTTATACATAGGAATACTTAAATAGATACTAGAATAAATTTAATAAACACTCAGACCCAAAAATTCAGACATTTAAATGTTCATCACACAAATGCCTGCCCCCGTCGGGAATCGATCCCAAGCCTCGCGGTTGATCGGTGTAGCCTTACTATGTGTACGCTAGCCACTCGACCAACGATGCGGTCAATTAGATACTACAGACTTATTTCCAGCTCAGTATTTGAAGTGTGATCATATACACATATTATGTACACAGATCTAAGGAAAGCCCGACTCTCACATGTTGAAAATAGCATTTTACGAATTGACGAGCATACACTTTCCATAGCCTTGAACTTAGAATAGTTGAATATTCTTGTGATATGCAGAAAAAAAGAAAATGGAAAATTCCACTCAACGGTAATGAAAAAATCAAACAAAACAAAACCGAGTCCTAATTAGTCGAACGTTCAAACCATTTAAAGGAAGCTCTCCGCGAACAATTTGAATACACTCGGGCTCGGTTATTTCCCTTTATATTAGTGATCATAAACAATGGATTTAATTTGCGTGGCCCGTTGAATAAGCGTTTCGCAGTTTCGAATGTACACATTTTCATTATAGTAGGGGAGCCCAAGAGGGGATTTCGGAATAACTCAGGCGTGTCAGATTGAGATACAGGAGATACCCTGTACCATTGTTAAACACCTCCATTATGTATTAAATCTCTATATATAGAGGCGCACGTGTAGAGTCGTCTGTCTATTTTTTTTGGCTAGAAAATATACTCGAGCGTGTCAAATTAAAGTACAGCGGGCTTATTGCATGCCAATAGCATAATTAAATTTTCTGAAGATTTCAACAGGACGTACGGGAGTAGGAAGGTCGGAAACTTTCAGAAACCAATTCTTTAATGTTGATTGTCCGTTACGGCAAACTGTCTGATTTACATATTTCTGTCATCGGAGATTTATTAGACATATATACCATTAAGGTATGATGAGCTTGCCTACAACCAAGTTACTGCAATAGTTGTTTTAGCTTCTAGATGCACAACGCACCATTAAGAAGAAAAACTTCACATGACCTTTTTTATTCTCCACTCAACAAAGTGCAATGGGATCCCACGACGATGGACTTACTACAAATTTAGCATCGCGGCCTCCTCTACTATTATATTTCTGTCAGTAACAAACAACTGAGATACCTATTACTTGCAGTATTTAGGTTACATTAGGATGAAGAGCCCGCGTTAAGCGCTGTGATATTTTTTCATAATACCCTCTTATTTTTCAATTCAACTAATGCAACACTTTCATTTAAAATTTACACAAGTTTTATCGCTTATTGTTGCAGCCGCTATAACTTTAATAAATCTTCTTGCTATGTTTTAAAATGTTGTGATTTAATTTAGACTTTAAGAAACAACTTCTTTTTCATTTAAGATATTTTTATTTTCCCTGTGCTTCGTTTTCTTTCTACTAAAAATTAGCATTTTAAGCATTTTAAAACATTATTGAAAAATGTTAGTGACTTATTATCTATATATTAATACGTGATGCCAAAACTTTGGACCCTTTTTTACGAAAATTGCGCGGACGCAGGAGCATAAAATTTGGCACACTTATAGTTAATGTGTAGGAGAAGTGCAGAACGCTAATATTTGTCAATAATAATGCTTATAAAGTACATTAAATCAATGAATAAATCATTATCCACACTATCATGCATTTGACACACACAAACAAATATATTGATGATAACGGTAAAAGATCTCAGATGGCGCACTAAAGTTTGGAAACAAAGTAGTTGGTCTTGAGAAATGAAGATGGCATTCTTATCAACAAGATATTAAAATTTATTATGGTCGAATTTCGACCAATGGGCGACCACTAGTTTTACTAAAATAATAAGAAAACAATAGGTAAGAACACACATTCATATCGTCATGTGTTTTGCATTAATTAAATATATAATAACAATCATCGTGTATATCGATGACGCTGCAAAGTTACTGGATGTATGGATGTTTGTTACTCTTTCACGCAAAAACTACAAAGCCGATTACGATAAAATTTGGTATGTCGGTAGCTGAAGACCCAGATTAACATATAGGCTACTTTTTATCCCGGAGTTCCCGCGGGATTGGGACTTACGCGGGTGAAACCGCGGGGCGCAGCTAGTAGAACATAAAACAATTAGCAAAATTAGTCCCCAAGTTGAAGCGTCATGCGATGATTACGAGAAATGGCGATTCATTTTCATATATTACGGATAGGTAGATACATACTTTTTATTTTTCTTGTAATAGGTACTTAACTTAACTTTCATATTTTTGAAGTGAAACTTCTTTATCGGGGTTGGAAAAAAATTTAGTGTAACATTTTTTCGTTACGCGTCACATTTTTCCGTTACGCGCCATCTTGGTTCTTATCATTACCACGCGTGATTCGAAGTATACTTTCTCCAGCGAAGT
Source organism: Calephelis nemesis (assembly GCA_002245505.1). Classification (NCBI taxonomy): domain Eukaryota; kingdom Metazoa; phylum Arthropoda; class Insecta; order Lepidoptera; family Riodinidae; genus Calephelis; species Calephelis nemesis. The sequence goes on from NJDD01003524.1 coordinate 107,693, forward strand.
AGGGATTGGCAATAAACTTTATTTAACCAATTTCTGTAAAGTTGCATATAGTAAATTATTTTATGAAAAATAACATCATAAAGAAGTTTCACTTCTTCACTTCTTACGAGTGTACGCTAGTACACGCACACATTTTTTAAATAAAGAAACACTTGTACTGTTTTACGTATCACTTATAATTTATTATTTTGTACATACCGATTTCGCTTATACAGCATAAAAAGTTTTAGCCCTGTTTCTTTATTTAAAAATATGAATGCTATGAATATTTGGAAGTTTTATCAAGCGCCGACGATGGAAAATATCAAATATAACTTAACTTTAGTAACGAATAAAGAAATATTAAAAAATAAATCATTTTGGTATGTCGGTAACTTAAACCAACTTTACACAGGAATCAGTCGTTGAGACTTTCTTTTAAAGCACAAGTATGCCTGTAGGTTGATACCTTTGTTTTTGTTTTGGTAGAACTTCATTAAGACTTGAATAACAATCTGATTGTTTGCAAGTATTTTAGGATTTTGTAAAAGCTTTTCTTTATTTTTGCAATCAGTTGATCGATGACGACCGACATTAATCTGGTTCCTATCATTGATACATGTTACCAAAACTAAGTTTAGAATAAACAAGAAATATAAACAATACGAATTTGACCGCCTCGTTGGTCGAGTGACTAGCGTACAGGCCCAACTACACCGACCAACAGCGAGGTTCGGGTTCAACTCCCGACGGGGGCAAGCATTTGTGTGATGAACATTCGATGTCTGCATTTCAGGGTCTGGGTGTTTATTGAATTTATTCTGGTATCTATTTAAGTATTCCATGTATTACAATCGTTGACTAACACCCACAACACAAGCATATAATTTGCTTACTTTGGGCTCAGATTGACAGATCAGATTGTGTGACTTGTCCAGGGATACTTATTTATTTATTTATTTATACTAAAACACGAAAAACTAACACACCAAGTATTTTACTAGACGTTTCTTCAAATTAGTTAAAATCTGTTTATGACAGACAAAAAAATAATTACAATAAATAAGCTATTTCAAATTTACCCAAAAACATTAATTAAATCCGATATTGTGGCATATGATGCAAAAAACAAAATGGTTTTAATAATGGACCAGCTCACGTAACAAACAGAACTCATTTAAGATCATACAAAATTCAGCTTCCAGCCCGAGGCGGGGTTTGAGCATGACCTTTTTGTAATCGAGCTTCTTTTATATAATTCAGCATATTACTCCAAAACCTCCGGTGACTTAGGCTAAGTTCACATTTGGCTTACAATTTCACCGTCGCGTCAGCGACTGTTAGTTCTTTAGTAATCTAACAGTTAGTGGGTGGATGGTAAGTGATATCACACACAAACAAGCGAACCGTTCACATGTTGCCATTCTATCTCTCTAAAATAAAATTAAAATTAAACCCGCACGATCTCACCAGAAGCGGGAGATACTCATGAGGTGCTGGAACTACTTTTTATAATGTCGAGGTTTCTTTAATCGACTTGGTCCTTCGTATTTAAACCACAACTTACGATAACAGTCTTGCTTACAAAAAATATATGCCATCTTGTTGTTAGTTAAGAGTTAGGGTACCAAGTGGATCGGCAACAGATTTAATTTCAATAGTTAGACAAAACATAACTTAAATAAATGATTTTCTTGCAGACAAGATAAATAATAAAATATTTCTAATAATATTAATTTGTTATAATTACATAAACCGTGGTTGCCGAGAAATTTGTTTCGCCGTTTCTTCTCCTGTCTATGGCTAGTTAACTAAATTTTACAATTATTTTAAATTGTATTACACAAAAAGATTTTTTTAATATTAAAATATATATAAAATAATTCTTCTAATATTAATGTTAAAATATTTGCACACTACAATGTGGTAGAACATGTTGAAATGCTTTAATATGTAATGCAATATTAATATATAATTTAATAATAATGCAAACAAATATTTTTCAATTTCGTTTAATTTTATTTCAAAAATCATATGAAATTTAGCAAATTGACAAACCGAAGAAAATACTAAAACACGTTGAGTTTAAAGATAGCTTTAGGCGTGACGAAACATTACGTACTTTGGCTCAAATTCCTGATCTGTATTTAAAAAATGACAGGTTGCACTCCGGGAGTCCCGTCAGCAGTGAAAACGTGCGTATTAACGTTGTGCATTTTTGATATTTTGGAATGGTTAGGGAATAGTTTTGCACGAATTGCTTTAATTATCAGTATGAAAGTACAATTATTTATGCACAAATATTATTTTTATATCAATAACGCGTTAGGCGTGACAAAAACTCGCTAATAAGACCACGTGACGGCTAGGAGCGTCGTCATATTTTCTGTACATATTGCTCGTCTACACATAAAGCTTATTTTCAAGATGGAACGAATAGAGCAATGTCTGTTGATATTATACGTATCTGCTATCTGTGAGAATGTAATGGTTGGTATATTGCGGCGTATTCTTATGCTCTTCGGAAACATCTAAGCAATACAAAAACAGCAATGAATCTACGTTTAATTTTAGACCTCGCGCCGTCTTATTCGCGCATGCGCACTGCGCCGTCTTACGTTCTGACGATCTGCCGCGAGTTTAGAAATTTTTATCCATTCCAAAAAAAGGACGCAACGCCGCTAAAGAAGTTTTCACTTAAAAAATGTATGTGTACCCAGCCTTATTTATAACCTGCGAATATTTAAAACGGTAGAAATTTCTATACGCGATGTAGGATTTCGGTTGTAATTGAATCTTCCTTAGGCAAATCTTGCTGAGACTTTGTTCTTTTGAAGAGTATGCATTACAATTCCAAATTGGTTTACATGTACGATCTTTATTAATGTAAACTTAATGTCGGATTATTTAAAAAAATATATTAATAAGCCTGGGCTGTCTACCGACAGTTAGTTCATCTGTTATAGGTTTCTATCTCTTAAACTATAAAAATACATTTAAAATGTTTGTCTAAGCATGTAACATAATTCGAATATCAACATTTGGACTTATAAACTTGGACTTGGAAATAAATGACCTCTTTCCTATTTGTACCTAAGCTTATTCATTCACCTAACACGATTTTTAACAACCCTAATGCTGGGCTCATGTACTTTTCCAAATCCTCTATCCCGCATTTCTTAATTTTAACAGGAATGTAAAAGTCATCACTACATAGTATAAAACAAAGTCGCTTCCTCTGTCCCTATGTCCCTATGTACGCTTAAATCTTTAAAACTGCGTAACGGATTTTGTTGCGGTTTTTTAATAGATAAAGTGATTGAATAGGAAGGTTTATATGTATATTTTATACCCTTATGAAGCCGGGGCGGGCTGCTTGTTATAAAATAAAGCGGAAAATTAGACGGAGTATCTCAGTCACCTATTACTCAAAGTTGTTAAGAATGTGGCATAAGCAAAGAAATGACAGTCAATTTCCAACTAGGAAGAGGATAATGATTAGTTTACAAGAAGTAAACATTTTTCTTGAAGATTATCTCTATTGTAGATTAATATTTCGAGATGGCATCTGCAAACAAGTTTAACTTATTTTACAGGAACGTAAATTTGAATTGTTGTAGAAATGTTAACAAAGATTTATTTTGTAGTTTCTATTTGTAGTTGCTTCAAAAACTTAAAAAACTCCCACGAAGCTAACGAAAAAACGTAACGACCGAACAAACTTACGCTAACTAGCGCCCTGGTCGTAGTTAATATTTAATCAACGTTAAATGTGAAAGAGTGCTTTTATTTCTAAAGCTATTTTAAAAAACGCGTCATTAACTTCGCAGTTCTGTTGAGGTCCCTTTTAAAGATGAACTACACATACTGATACGTAATAAAGACAAATACTAGACTGATTTTGAAGCAATGTGATGCCGTTTAATGTATACTAGCGGTCGCCGATTGGTCGAAATTCGACCATAGTAAATTTTAATATCTTTTTGATAAGAACGCCATCTTCATTTCTCAAGAACTACTACTAAACTTGACATCTGTGATCATGTATCGTTATTATCAATTTATTTGTTTGTGTGTTTCGAATGCATGGTAGTGTGGGTAATGTTTTATTTATTGATTTAATGTACTTTATAAGTACTATTATTGAAAAATATTAGCATTCCGCACTTCTCCTACACATAAACTATAAGTGTGCCAAATTTTATGCTCCTGAGTCCGCGCTATTTTCGTGAAAAGTGGTCCAAAGTTTTGGCATCACATTTTAATATATATGTAAATAATAAAATAAAATGAATGTCCATTTCGCGTGCTCATCGTATCACGCCTGAACGGATGGATCAATTTTGTTAATTATTTTTGTGGTGTACTCGTAGGTTATTGTCAACAGAAGCATCGAATGAAAGAAAATTTCAGTGAAAATAGGAAAAACAATACTTTATTTTTTTTTATACAAACTGCAAACAGAACGGTATCCTCCAGGGGTAGAGTGGCATGAGCAGACACTCTAAGTGTGGGGACGTTTGGAATTAAAGTTCACAAGACAGTTTCAGGAGAAAGAATGTTCTTTTATTATGGTCCGACACAACGTCAAGCTGATTTTGCTCTGTATCATTGCTGCAAAGAATTAGAGATATTTTTCTTGGCATATTTTTTATTTATTATTATATAATACATTATTATTTATGCAAGAATATAAATAATAGGAAACTACTCAAAAATTGAAGAGCACGCAACGGAAGCTCTCAATAGGAAAAGAAAAGAAATCCCCCGATTTTTATAACATTCTTCGCTGGTGCTCCGCTCCTATGAGTCTTACCATGATGATATATAGCCTATAGCCTTCCTCAATAAATGGACTACTAATACTGTTTTAGTTGCTTCTGAGATTAGCGCGTTCAAGCAAACAAACTCTTCAGCGTTATAATATAAAAAGTAAATATGAGAACTAAGTTCCAATAACTATATTTAAATCATAAAAAAAATAACTGAAAACTTTGGAGAGATAAATAACATTTTACGATTTTATTTCTCTCAAAATCCAGAAAGGACCCGCATACATTTTCGACAAAAATTACTTTAATTGCGATATTCAAAGCCAATTTCAGCACCTATAGAACAACACGTGTCCCAAAACAATATTCAAGTTAAATTCTCCAACTTCATTGTTCATAAATAAAATAATAATGCAAAGGTAGCGGGAGGGCAAAATAAATTTTACGTTAAACATTTTACGAGAGTGCCATCTGTTGCACGTTGCTGCAAACATTTTTAATAAATTTCATAAATGTTCATGGAACCATTTCACACTTAAATAATACTAATTTAGTTGATTCAATTTTTTATAGCCGGAGTTGTATGTTCGATGTCGGGATGTGAAGACCTTTTTTTATGATATTGGAAGGCAAATTTCCTGATGGTAAGAAATTCACGCCGCCTAGAGACACCAAAGGTGGTAATGGTGCGTTGCTAACCTGAGGCCGGGATGTAAGTTACAAAAGTTTACCGGCTACCTTATTCTCCGA
>NJDD01003524.1:120490-138305 GCA_002245505.1 Calephelis nemesis
CTTCTCCTGCTGCTCCTGGCTGCTGAGGGAAGGCGCCAAGGGGTCCTCCTGCACCTACGCCACTGAGGCCCGTAGCAGCGGTCCTCCGTGCTGCGCTCCGTGCTCCGTTGACCAACTTCAAACCACCGACGTATCCCACGCCCATTTATTCCTTTTTATCCCTAGCCGGCAGAAACTTTATTGTGTATAGTGTACAGTGCACAGACATTTATTAAGACTTTTATTTTTAACTTTAAATATAGTATACCTTTGTTTAGATTTTTATTTTAAACCTCATATCAACAGGATTCCCTACCAACAGTCAAACTTAAGAAAGTTTGACTGTTTGTTTGTTCATTTTTCTTAGTGGTGGGTGGTAGCTAAGCCACCCCCACTACGTTACAATATTCTTATAAATATCAAATTTAATCCATCCGTCTACTAGAAATACAAAAAAAAAATTTACTACTCTATCGGTGCAATAAAATATTTCAATTATAAATTAGTGTAAGTTTTTAAAATGCATCTTTAAGATTTTTAGGAGGATTTCATAAGATTTTGTTTTGGGAATTCTTGTCGCGTTCTCATCTCTGTACCGTGCCATGGGTACCGTACCATTGAATATTTTTACCGGTTAAGTTAGTAGCTGACTCCTTACCTTTTGCAATTTTTACAATCCAATATACACACATTCTGTCCAATGTAAGCGGACTAATATGTACACTTTTTAAAAATTCAAATAATTCGGAACTATTGATTGGGATAACACCGTGACTAAGTGCATCAAACTGATGCAGTGATTAAAAAAATTAAATAAATGTCGTGTTGGTCACCGTGTTGGTCCGGGCTCCTTTGTAGAATAGACCATCTGCCTTCCTTGGCAGGCAGCTCGTAAAAGGCGAGCAAAGGCTCACCGTCACTAACACCGTGAATTCTGACTAGGTGGTAGAGTTTAGCAGCGACTCGCCCGGATTGGTACCACTGCCTTACCTATTCCTGCCGCCATAACGTCATGACGTGTTCCGGTTCGGAGGGTAAGGTAGCCGGTAAATTTACTTTTGCTCGAGGCCTAACATCCCGGCCCCAGGTTGGCGACGCACCATTACCACTTTTGGTGTCTCTAGGCGGCGTGAATTTCTTACAATCAGGAAATCCGTCTGCTTGTTTGCCTTCCAATATCATAAAAAAAAATTAAAGTCAGTTCTTTATTATTAAAAAACAGTATCCCAGAAGACAATAAATCCCACCACGTGATAGGTGGCAAGCCTGTCGCCAACCGGACACAAATCTAACTCTGGACGACTTTATTTATTATATTAGAAAATTGAAAAAAAAAAACACATTTTCTCTTTGGTTGTCCTACCCGAAAAACAAATCCGAGTCCTTATGACGTCAAGTCTAACACCTAGACCGCTAGACCACAACAGACGATTCTTCGTCTTTATAAATAAAAATCTAAATTAGATTGGTGATTCAGAATCATAATTGTTAAAAACTCTTTTATACGATCCTCGAGCGCTTTAATGCGATACACGCGTTAGTGACGAATGTAAACAATTTATGAGTGAAATTGTTTTCATTCATCTGAAGTGTTTATTTGTAACTGAAAGCTTTAATAAAAATGTTGACGTCCGTTACGAAACGCTGCAAATTCATATGTCATTTTAAATGAAATCATTCAGCAAATCTGTTCGGTACCGATTTATGAATTCAATCGATATAAATTGAAGTTGTAAAGAGCAGTGTTTATTCATTGAAGACTAAATATGACGGATAGACAGATTGGCGTAGAAATATGGCAGCCTCACCGCCCGCTAATGAGAGCGCCTTTTAATTTAGACTTATTATTATCCCATTGTTGCAGTCAGTCAGAATATATGGTTTAGTCTAGCAACAATAACCATGTTGGTTTTTAATTTAACTTTAACTGCAAGCACAATTACATAAATATGTACATAAATATCCCTGGACAAGTCACACAAATTGATTCTAGCCCAAAAGTAAGCAAATTATGTGCTTTTGTTATGGGTGTTAGTCAACGATTCTAATACATAGAAATACTTAAAAACAGATAACAGAATAAATTTACTAAACATCCAGACCCGGAAATGCAGACATCAAAAATGTTCACCACACAAATGTCTGCCCCCGCCGGGAATCAAACCCGAGCCTCGCGGTTGGTCAGTTAGTTAGGCGTGTACGCTAGTCACTCGACCAAAGAGGCGGTTCAGTATATATTATATGGTTCAGTCTAACAACAATAACCATGTTGGTTTAACTTTATCGGCAGCCATTGCTACACAGATCGATATAGAAAAGTTCAGCTGTAGGAGGCAATATACCTAGTACTTACTTTCAAGGAAGATTTGACATCCCTTTGTTGAGTTGACAACGCACCAAAATGTTTGGTGTTTAGAGGCCGTGTTTATTTCTTTTTATCGATGTATCTGTGTGTTTGCTTATCCATCTCACATACAATTACCAACTCATGGGCTACAACTTTTTGATGTAAAACAATAGCAAAAAACTGCAAGTCAAAGCCAGTGATACAAAACACTCAAAAAAGTAATCTTAAATGGAAGTCGTAGTCACTGTTTTTTTATTAAGAAACCCGAAGCAATTCTTACATCAAGACTCTTTATGGTCAACAAGAGGTCATAAAATATTAAAAAAGAATCTCCGAGCTTCAATTCCGTATTCACAAACCCTAGTAACTTATGCCCACGAAAAGGTCGATGGCCTTAGAGTATAGTTAAAGGATGGAGCTTTCACATATAAAATATTGAATTTGGACTATGCTATGCTGAATTTATAAAGTGGAGGTACTGTAGTTTCAGTGAAACAAAAACAAATCTATTTTGTAAAAATAACTTATCTCCACATGTTTATATTTAAAATATGATTTTTTTTGCATGAATTACACATTTAAGCGTTGGAAATTATTATTAATTATTAGTAAGTTTTATATAAGTGAATTTGTTTGATCAGACGATTGTTTTGGTTGAAGATGTTTTTCATATAATTTTATTTTTTTTAATCTTAAAATAATTTAACTTCTTTAACTGAGGTTTGGCTCGACGTCAGAGACTTCAATTAACATTTGATCTGTCATTGAGTAACTGTTTTGTAAAAAAAAAACTGCCAACTTAATAACCGATTAAAAAATAATTTACGTCTTAAGTATGTTCACGCCCATATCCCCGAAGGGGTATGGGCAAAGTCATAACCAGGGCACCCAAAACTAGCCGAAGACACTAAGTCCCACAACGTGATAGATGGCAAGCCTTTGGCTAACCGGGCACATGTCCAATCCCGGGCAATGTTATTTTTATTTGAAAATATACATTTCCCATTTTTTTTGTTGCCTGACCCGGGGATCGAACCCGGTACCTCAACATCCGATGCCGGGCTGCTAGACCACAGAAGTGGTCATATCTATATCTACATTTTTGAGTGCGGCTGTAGGTAACTTTTTTATAAATTAACTGCGATTTGCTATAGCCGAAAAGGAGCAAATGAAGTAAACGATCAAAACATAAAAGCCATTTAGAGTAGCGTATTAATTTATATAACCACTCTAAAGCATTTTACTGTAAAGGGATGTATGGACCAAATCTTGCACTCTATGTTACAGTACTCTGATCTCTTTGTTTTCAACTGGGATTTACCCTATATGGTACAAAGGGCGTGTGAAATGAATAAATTTATACCGTTTGTTTAGTAAGAACATGGAATCTGTTAGTCGAATTCACTTTTATTTGAGCAAACTAATTCATACCTCTAACTTCGCTCGCGATTTAGTATTTTATTTCTCTTGTGCTTCTTTCAACAGTCGGTATGATATTTTTATATTGGAAGGCAAACAAGCAGACGGATTTCCTGATGGTAAGAAATTCACGTCGCCTAGAGACACCAAAGGTGGTAATGGTGCCTTGCCAACCTGAAGCCGGGATGTTAGGCCTCGAGCATAAGTAAGTTTACCGGCTACCTTATCCTCCAAACCCGAACACGTCATGTCGTTATGGCAGCAGGAATAGGTAAGGCGGTGGTACCAATTCGGAAACTCTACCACCTAGTCAGATGTCACGGTGTTAGTGACGGTAAGCTTATGCTCGCCTTTTTACGAGCGGCCACATATGACTGGGTGGTAGAGTTTCGCAGCGACTCACCCGGATTGTTACCACCGCCTTACCTATTCCTAATGCCATAACGTCATGCAGTGTTCTGGTTTGGAGGGTAAGGTAGCCGGTAAGCAAAAGTTGCTCGAGGTCTAACATCCCGGCCTCAGTTTGGCAACGCACCATTACCACCTTTGGTGTCTCTAGACGGCGGGAATTTCTTATCATCGGGAAATCAATGTGCTTGTATGCATTCCAATATCATAAAGAAAACTCAACTTTTCGAGCTACTGTAAACTTTAAAAAAAATGAAAATCTCATGAACATTGTGGAGGAATTGAGAACCTTAGTTATATATTTGATATTTTCCATCGTCGGCGCTTAGTATTTGTTTCAATTTATGTTTATTATTCAAAAATATTGTTCAGTAATTTAAGTTCTAGCCCTGACGATGCTGTCAAAAGCGAAACCGGTAGGCTATTTATAAAATACAAAAGTATAAGTGATACGTAAAACAGTACAAGTGTATTTTTCCCCGTGTTGGTCCGGGCTCCTTTGCAGAATAGACCATCTGCCTTTCTTGCCAGGCAGCTCGTAAAAGGCGAGCAAAGGCTTATCACTAACACCGTGATATCTGACTAGGTGGTAGAGTTTCGTAGCGACTCGCCCGGATTGGTACCACCGCTTTACCTATACCTGCCGCCATAACGTCATGACGTGTTCCGGTTCGGAGGGTAGCCGGTAAACTTACTTTTGCTCGAGGCCTAACATCCCGACCTCAGGTTGGCAACGCACCATTACCATCTTTGGTGTCTCTAGGCGGCGTGAATTTCTTACCATCAGGAAATCCGTCTGTTTGTTTGCCTTCCTATAACATAAAAAAAAAATCTTCATTTAAAACATGAACCTTAGTCATGATGTCGATTCAGAACTAACAGAAACTTGATAAAGCTCAGCGGAGCAGTCGGAACACACTCGGGTCCGGAAACTGTGTCCGGGACACGTCCCCGTCTATTTGCCCCGGACATTGAAACTTTAAATGTCAATGGGACGCTCCGTGTTCCGGGATTAGTAGATTCAAACTTTATGAAATCATGCACGGGAAATACTTTGAACGGTTTTCGTTTCAAAGTTACGGTTTACATTCAGCCTTTTATTTTTATAGTATGCAACAAGCCTTATTCCGCAAATTTACCTGCAATGGATTAACCTATTAAAATATTTTTTGTACAATATTTTGATACTTTGATTTACTTAGGCGTTCTTCCTACACGATTTGGATAACACATAGTTGCAATTTTAATTGATTATTATTATTCGACGGACTGTTGACTGATCCTACACAATTTTTGAAGTGAAAACTTCTTTAGGCGCGTTGAGCGTTTTGGTAGAGGGTAAAATCCTCGGTTCGCGTCACCGACATGCTAATGATAATAGTATATCTATAGCTATGGAGAGCCAGACTAGCGCACGCGCAGTAGCCTGTGTACACGTATACATATACATCGACTATTTCTGACTGACAAGATAATTGTATATTAATTACTAGCTGCGCCCCGCGGTTTCACCCGCGTTAGTCCCAATCCCGCGGGAACTCCGGAATAAAAAGTAGCCCATATGTTATTCTGGGTCTTCAGCTACCTACATACCAAATTTCATCGTAATCTGCTTTGTAGTTTTTGCGTGAAAGAGTAACAAACATCCATACATCCATACATACAAACTTTCGCATTTATAATATTAAAAGGATATGATTTTTTCAACCACTTTGTATTTATATTTTGTTCATGATTTGCTTAACCCATCATAATATGTAACTAATAAATAAAATATAAAAAAAATCATATAATTTTTGCATATAGTTTTAATTACTCTCAACTTAATAGTTCCGTTTTCACTTCTATCGGCAGTCCCACGACTGCTACTGTTTTTTTTTATCTTCAATGCACAGACACTGGCATACTATACAAACAAAAGGCTTTAGTGATTAAAACAACCCTAATTAGGCACTATTTTTAGTAGGTTCTACATCTGGTGTGTCGATCGTACTGTGTATTGAGTATTAGGTACATGATTTTCCCCCGTGTTGGTCCGGGCTCCTTTGTAGAATAGACCATCTGCCTTCCTGTGCCAGGCAGCTCGTAAAAGGCGAGCATAGGCATACCGTCATTAACACCGTGACATCTGACTAGGTGGTAGAGTTTCGCAGCGACTCGCCCGGTTTGGTACCACCGCCTTACCTATTCCTGCCGCCATAACGTCATGACGTGTTCCGGTTCGGAGGGTAAGGTAGCCGGTAAACTTACTTTTGCTCGAGGCCTAACATCCTGGCCCCAGGTTGGTAACGCACCATTACCACCTTTGGTGTCTCTAGGCGGCGTGAATTTCTCATCAGGAAATCCGTCTGCTTGTTTGCCTTCCAATATCATAAAAAAAAAAATAATTTAAATCCAGTAAAACTGCTCAAAACCGAATTAAATTTTATATATATATCATCGTACATCATCTGAATACACAATTAAATAACAATTTTCTCGATTTCCTTGAGATTCCACCATCTGATCCCCAAAAGTGGGAGGGTTTTAATCGGTTATTAACTGGCGGAATAATCTGTATCTATACATATATCTAATAAATCTGTAGAAGGGTCAATTCTGTACATTGAAAATATTGAAAAAATAAATAGCAGGGGGTGTTACTGGATCGATACCAAACACAAATATGTGACTAAAAAATTTTTTGTCTATCTGTCTGTATGTTCAGGCATCACGTAAAAACTAACGGTTCGATTTCGATGAAACTTGGTATAATTATACCTTATTATCCTGGGCATAAAATGGGATACTTTTTATTCTGAAAAAATACGTAGAAAAAATAAATCCTAATTTTTCAGTTTTATCACGCGAAGACCGACATCCGCGCGGGCGGAGACGCGGGCGGAAGCTAGTTCTATAATATAGAAATAAATCGCTAAATGTGTTGGTAAGCACATAACTTCCGAACAACTTGTCGATTTAGCTTATTCTTTTTTTATTGTGTTAGGTGTTACCAGGAGAAGGTTCTTATGAATAAAAAACCGGGAAAGTTGTAGGGAAAAATATTGCTTTATTATTATTTATAACATTGAACGGGTTGAACGAAGTTCGCCGGTACAGCTAGTATACAGTATACAGGAGTATAACTTGTCACATCTTCCTTTTATTAAACATATTGCGAATAGTATTGGTTTTAAGAACAACAACAATAACAAAACTTGAAACAAATAGTTTACAAAACATTCTGAACTATTCAAATTTCTCGTAGTCTCGTAAGAAACACTGTCCTTCACATTGAGCATAAAATATTAGCTTCAGACATGAGGTACATGAGTCATTGTTGGAAAAAAGTCTATTTCTGTTCCTATGATTAAAGCCCCTGTTGACAGACGATATACTGTGACTTTTAGGTACACGTCACGGAGACGTGAGCGCCGTCCCGAGTGGTCGTAATCCACACGAATGTGACCTTTCATATGTGCTTGTGATCATACGACTGATAAATACAAGACAAATCTATTTAAATACATGGTGGTCATCGCATAGCGCTTGAACGGATGGACCAATTTTGCTAATCCTTTTTATGATGCGATAGTTACTGTCAGGAGAAGGTTCTAAAAAAGGGACATTTCTTTAATCCATAGAAATTGTTAGCAGCTGTTAATGTCAAGCGACACGATGTTTTCCGGGTGGGCTGGTAATTTATTTGTAAATGTAATACTTGATGACCCCATGGTCTACATAATTAGGTTAGGTTACCTAGCTCTTTAGCCTCAACTTCATCAAAGTAAAAAATATTTTCACCCATGGTCAAATTTCATAAATCCTACGTGGATCTGAATTATATACATCTTGATTTCCAACACTAGTAAGTGAAAAATATTATTTATAAATCATTCATGAATCATATCACATCTATACGTCCGCACGAGGAAGTTTCAATTAGGACATAACTTAATACATTTGGCAAAGAAATAGCTTTTCAACATCGGAATCGCTCCGTCTCACTCGAATGTATTTCAAAACTCCATAATTTCATACGACATTGTTTCCCGTGTTCAAGATGTCTTGATATGTGTTAGAGCGGGGAGAAGTGGCTAACTCGAGAAGACAGAATCTGACGTTTCCATGTAAAATTAAATGTGGCAGTAAATATTTATTTGATATGTCATTGTGCACAATTTGAACAATACATTTCATATATACTGATATGTTCGTGATGTTCATAATGATTTATTTTCAAGTGACTGAAAAAGGTTGTAGGTAAGTTCGACTCGTAGGTATATAATATATACCTTTATGTATGTTAATAGTTTTCTCAGTGATTTCTTTTTCTTTTTTGGACTTCGCGTTGGCATTTTGGCATTAGTCAAGTAGAAATTTGCATCAATCTGTACCAAATATACCACAATCGGGATTCAATTATATTTAGTCATAAGTCGTCAATAAGTCATGTCAGGGTCTTGGGTAAAGCGGTGGCCTCATTACTCAAGCTCATATAGTAGGATTTGGCGGCAACGCAGAAAATACACGATACGCTAATTTCTTTATGATTATTTCATTTGTTCACTTTCACTGAATAAATTGTATAAAATGCCACCAAATAGACTAAATTCGCTTAATATAAACACGAAATTCAATAATTATGAAAAAACTTCGACCATCCTTTATCTCGATGGCGCCAAAAATCTTTCGAGATATGTAAACCGATTTTGAAAATTCTTTTTTTTTGAGCAAGTGTACCATGAAATTCCAGAAAATTGAGGGAAACTCTAAATTTTTTACTTGTTCTTTGGTACAAATAACATATTTTAATGAAAACGAGACCTTTTTTTTACAAAGTTACTTAGATCATATTTTAACAATGTCTTTCTCAATGTATTATTGGTTAGTGTTATATAAATTCATTGACGAATATTTAGTTTATTTATAATTATTATTAGGCATCCTATATTTTATTGCTTCTATTTGTTATTTATAGTTCTGAATTATTATTTTTCACAGTTCCTTTCAACCTATGTTTTTAATTGTATTTATACGGCATTTGTAGTAAGAAATACTAATTTGTTAATACAAACATATTTAGACTGTAAAACACTTAACTCTAATCCCAATATTATAACTTATAAGTTTTAAACATGAAAAAAGATAACAACCAAGTTATAGTTATTTTTAACTAAATAATAACATAATATATATAAATTATGTGTTATTGTAAAACATTTTAGAATTACGTTTCTCCGCCTAAATAAAATGAAGGTAGCAGCGACGAATGAGGGTAGGTCTTCGTTAGCAATTCTAATTCTTATAATGTACCTATTCTCATACCATAAATGAGTTTCATTTCGGAACGGAGTCATGTTATGGTATGACGCTTGTGTGTGGTGATAGAAGATCGTAGAGAGCGTCCCAACCTACTTTACAAGAATATCGAAACGGATTCCCGCGGAAGAGTTAAATAATTTTAATAAGCAGGTATGGCCGCGGACAGCAAACGCCCGTTTCAATTTGTAAATAAAACTCAAATATTCTTTGATTTTTTTTTAAAATATTGGAAGGCAAACAAGCAGACGAATTTCCTGATGGTAAGAAATTCACGCCGGCCAAAGACACCAAAGGTGTTAATGGTGCGTTGCCAACCTGAGGCCGAGATGTTAGGCGTTGAGCAAAAGTAAGTATATCGGCTACCTTACCCTCCAAACCGGAACACGTCATGACGTTATGGCGGTAGTTGCAATCCGGGTGAGTCGCTGCGAAACTCTACCACCTAGTCAGGTGTCACGGTGTTAGTGACGGTAAGACTATGTTCGCCTTTTACGAGCTGTCTGGCAGGAAGGCAGATGGTCCATTCTGCAAGCTTAATCGCAGATGAACACGACCAGAGCCGAGGGTAATCAATCGCTACAACTAGTAAAGTATAAAACAGCCGCAGTATTAAGCACATCGACTAGCCGAAGCGTAAACGAAGCATCTCATTACAGTAAAGAGGCTAAGAATATTATCTTGTATTGTTAAAAGGATTATTAACACTCCTGCAACACAGGTAAGGCTTCTAAACATATATCTTTACTTAGGAAATGGAGGCAAAACATACAACAGTGTTTTATTACATTTTTCACAGCATTGCGGACTCCTTTGCAGAATAGACCATCTGCCTTCCTGCCAGGCAGCTCGTAAAAGGCGAGCATAGGCTCGCCGTCACGAACACCGTTACATCTGACTATAATCCGGATTGGTACCACTGCCTTACTTATTCCTGCCGCCATAACGTCATGACGTGTTCCGGTTTGGAGGGTAAGGTAGCCGATAAACTTACTTTTGCTCGAGATTTAACATACCGGCCTCAGGTTGGCAACGCACCATTACCACCTTTGGTGTCTCTAGGCGGCGTCAATTTCTTACCATCAGGAAATCCATCTGCTTGTTTGCCTTCCAATATTATAAAAAAAAGCAAACACAACAAATTGTGATGAATGTAAATTCACGATATACCTGTGTCGAAATTCTAAAAGTATTTCACAATTAATTCAATTTGAAAAAAGTAAGCACATTACAGGTGATACTGGAAGCATCATCGATCCCTTCTGCGCTCTTTCCATCAAGTTGTCTGTTATTAAGTAATTGAATATCCTTCTGTTGTTGTTGAGTATTGAACTCGTCAGAGATGTCGGTGTTTCTGGGTCTAGGTGTTTATTAAACTTATTCCAGTATAGTTGTGTGATATGTATTTATCATACAAATACACTGTCATCGCCTTTGTGGTCCAGTAGTTTAGTTGTAGGACTTGACTGCATAAGGTCCCGGATTCGAATCCCGGGTGGGGCAACAAAATTGAAATTTGGTTTGAACAAAAAGAAAATTGGGTTTTTCCAATATTCTAATAAAAAAAAAGTTGCTCGGGATAGGATATGAGCCCGGTTGGCGATAGCTTTGTCACCTATCACATTGTGGGACTTAGTGTCTTCGGCTAGTCGTGGGTGCCCTGGTTGTGCCTCTGCTTACTTCTTCGGGGATATGGACGTGAAGATAAATAAAAATATTGATTTACAGATATTTTAGAGTTGCTTAAAGTTGCTAGTTTACTTCTATGCTTCTATTCGCTTTATTTAGATTAGACCAATTTATGTACTTTGTGGAGGCGCACATTTATTTGAAAGAATCTTCGTTAATTTAAACATACCTCAATCTGCATAATCGTATAAGAATAACCCCGTCTCCGCTTGCACAAAAACTATTAAAAAACCATCCTGCATATCTTCCCAAAGCAAGAAGCATGGATAGTTATTTGCATACATATTTCATCCGCGCGCAATTCCAACTCACTCCGAACGCCGGGAGAATTTTAATTACCAATTGTACGAAGGCGGGACGGTAAAAAAATATTCCAGGCTTTGTCTGGAAGCCGTTACTTGGTTAACGAGCTTCCCTGTTCCATTTCTTATGATAAATAATGTGCTTTTTTGTCATAGGAGCTTTGTAAATTTAAAAGTGCGCCTGAAGATACTCTTATTAGCAACAAACGGTAATTCAAAATATACAAATAATAACTTAATTAATTATAGTAGTAGTATCTTCACGCCCATATCCCCGAAGAGGTAGGCAGAAGCACAACCAGGGCACCCACGACTAGCCGAAGATACTAAGTCCCATAATGTGATAGGTGGCAAGCCTATCGCCAACTGGGCACGTTTCCAATCCCGACCAACATTTTTTTATTAGAAAATTTGAAAAATCCAATTTTCTTTTTGTTGGTCGACCCGGGATTCGAACCCGAGACCTCATGCAGTCAAGTCCAACACCCGGACCGCTCGACCACAGAGGCGATATTAATTAATTAATTAGGATTACGAAAAAAAAAACCGAGACCAATATCAATACTACACAACAACCACCTATATATTAATACGTGATGCCAAAACTTTGGACCCCTTTTTACGAAAATTGCGCGGACGTAGGAGCATAAAATTTGGCACACTTATAGTTTATGTGTAGCAGAAGTGCACTTTATTTACTTTACTTTTAGAACGCTAATATTATTCATTAATAAAGCTCATAAAGTACATAAAATCAATAAATAAAATATTATCCACACTACCATCCATTTGACACACACAAACAAATATATTGATGATAACGATAAAAGATCACAGATGGCGCAACTAAAAAGTTGCGAAACAAAGTAGTTGGTCTTGAGAAATGAAGATAGTGTTTTTATCAACAAGATATTAAAATTTTATATGGTCGAATTTCGACCAACGGGCGACTACTAGAATGCATTATCAAGTATCACAAAATACATTTCTTAATCATTTAACAGTTACATTTCGAAAAAAGAACCATCAAAACCCATTCGATATTGTTGTTTTGACATTTTATTTACAAAAGTTGAAAACATTTAAGCAGATCATTCGCTTTTGATATAAATGTTTTAATATAAAATAATAAAACATGTTCCGAGTTCACGATTAAAATTTAATAATATTTTAAAAAGTATTTTGATTTTACATCATATAATAATCATTATCTAAAAGCAAAATCAATGTCAGTAATAACTTCTGCCGTAAAGCCTACATTACCGTTGGTCGAGACTCATTCAAAGAAGTCTGAAAAAGCTTCATTAAAGCAACATGTGCATTTGAAGTTAGCAAGGAATTTAAATTTATAACATCAAAGTGCATTCAAAACGTGGAGTGAGGCTGCTATGGTAATACGACCAAGTGCAACTAGTCCGAATTTTAAAGAAGATTTAGCGCCGAAAACGCAGTAGCTAAGGTTTTCTAAGTTTTGAGTACTTATAGCGTAGCACATAGTTAAAATTTAAATTATCCTCTACTTTTTAGTTTAACTAAAATAA
Source organism: Calephelis nemesis (assembly GCA_002245505.1). Classification (NCBI taxonomy): domain Eukaryota; kingdom Metazoa; phylum Arthropoda; class Insecta; order Lepidoptera; family Riodinidae; genus Calephelis; species Calephelis nemesis. The sequence goes on from NJDD01003524.1 coordinate 133,477, forward strand.
ACAAATTAAAAAGCATATGTTGGGTGCTAGCCAAAGATACCATTCAATTATAAGATATCGAAACAAATTTAGTTAACGCCCAAATCAAGAAATACAGACTGCCGAGATACGAACCTGAGCCTCGCCGTGGGTCGGAGTCGTTTATTTAACTGAACGGAATTCGATATTATTGTTTATCCTATATTAATCCTATCTACAAATTTAATTTGGCAGATTTAGGTCGCAATCGGTCAATTGGGAGCTGACTTATTTTCGGTGGAACTACCTAGTTAGAGTGACGGCATTTTTAATATAAATGAAGAGTTAAGTTAAGGTTCTATAATGCAAAAGAGTTTTAACAGGAAAAAGAAGCTTGAGATCGTGTTTGTCTTTCAATTTCACAAAAACATGTAAAATCATTGCGCGCATTCTAATAGAAAGCCAATCTAAGTTTCAAACAATTTTAAATATGCAAATAAAGTTCATAATCCGTGAAAGAGTTCCCGTAGCTATTTAGCTTAGAGGTAATTTTCGCTACATTCGTTAACCGGGGCATTTACGAAATTTATAGTTTAGCACGATCGTTGACCATCCGGCCAATTAGGGCTTTTACACACCGAGCGACGATTGGGAAATAAGATATACATCATATAAATCGCAGCGCGCCTAGAAATGACCACTGAATTTCGGGGCGCATTTAGTGACTAATATCGTCAAGAAACTATTGTGAAATCAGTTACCGAGGGCGGTTTCCCAAACAATTATGACTTACAGACCTTAAAGAAAAGAGCGTAAGGTCGGCAACGCGTCTGTGATACTCCTGGTGTTGCGGATGTTCGTAGGCGGTGGTGATCACTTTCCATCAGGTGACCCACTTGCTTGCTTGCCTCCTCTTGTATAAAAAAGAGACACATATGATAATCCGGGAAAGTTAAGCATTCGGTTCAGCATTTCAATGTCTGTTAATATGGACACAACGGTCGTCACCTCCAGATTGATCGTCTGTTTACTCCTACTCAATCAAAAATTAAAAATAAATAACTTTCAGGAATTATTATTTATTATTGAATTATTGAGGTAATTTGTATAACGAAGTAATTATCTATTTTTGGAGTTGTGAACAAAATAAGCGATCGCCGTTTGCAACATCATATTAAATATAATCAGTCTAAATATTTCACTCAAAAGTTGCCAGTCTGTAGCTAGCCTTAAGCTCTCACCGGACGTGGGTAAATTTTTAATCCCCGTCTGTCGGACGTAATGCCTGCTTAGCTTGGGAACTGACGCCGTAAATAAACGATTGAATGGCCGACTCGCAAATTACGTGCAGTTTGTAGACAGATTTAAATTGTACGGTTTCAATATGCAATAAAAGAGCTTTTATAAAACAGTAGTAAGTTCTCTTCTTTACTCAAAACGACATGGACGTGTAACATACACTAATACGTTTTCCCCGTGTTGGTCCGGGCTCCTTTGCAGAATAGACCGTCTGCCTTTCTGGCCACGCAGCTCGTAAAAGGCGAGCATAGGCTTATCATCACTAACACCGTGACATCTGACTAGGTGGTAGAGTTTCGCAGCGACTCGCCCGGTTTGGTACCACCGCCTTACCTATTCCTGCCGCCAAAACGTCATGACGTGTTCCGGTTCGGAGGCTAAGGTAGACGGTAAACTTACTTTTGCTCGAGGCCTAACATCCTAACCTCAGGTTGGCAACGCACCATTACCATATTTGGTGTCGCTAGGCGGCGTGAATTTCTTACCATCAGGAAATCCGTCTGCTTGTTTGCCTTCCTATAACATAAAAAAAACATGAGTTTAAGGCTTGTCAAGTTTCCTATACATTGTACCGTTTCTGAATGTTTTTTAATAAATCTTTGAACAGCGCCACTCTATTGGTAACTAAGAGAAACATATTTTTAAACCAAAAGTGCCATATATTTCGACACTTAGCTTACCGAACGTAATCTATACCAACTCATGGTAAAGGCTATGGTTAAAAGCGTGCCATGTTCAATGATCGCTAATTTTCAAAAATGCACTATGTCAAAAGCTTACAAAAATTGACCCTACCCTAAACTGACCCCAATTGAGCCGATTTATGTCGGCTAAGGACTCGTTTAAGATGCTTTTTTAAATTGTAAGTTGCTCCTGCACTAGGTAAGATCTTAAATGTGTTGTGGTACTCCGCTCATCGTCCAAACTCCAACCTACAACTATATTCAAAAATTATTAAAGTTCCAAAAAATTGATGTAATTTATTTAAAAACACTTGTACTTTCCACAATATATTTTGTTATTTTTTATTTTTATAATTTAGCCAACCGGTTTCGCTATACAAGCATCATCAGGGCTATATAACAACTCCAACACACAATAAAACAACAATAAAATATATTGTGGAAAGTACAAGTGTTTTTAAATAAATTACATCAAGAATGGAATTCCACCAAGCTCCGACGATAAGAAGTATAGAATCTTCCAAAAAATTGTTGTAAGATACATATTATTTAAAATTATTAAATACGTTCGTGACCATTTAACTATCATTTTAAATAAAATGGACATTCTGCGCTTTTGACTATAAAAACTTTTGACATTTACGATTTTGATCTTATGATTTCAATCCATTATCCGACTGGGCCTCAGAAGGAGGGTTACGTTTATCCAATGTCTATATTTTTATGGTACTTCAGTTTTTTATAGTTAATAGTTTAGTAGCACGATGAAAGAAAACTACTGAATGAAACCCTTATTTTTTTTTATTAAGACTGCGAATAGGTACACGTCTCCACTAATAGTAAGAGACAATCGTTGTCTATAGACACAATGGGTGCTGTAAGTGCGTTTTGCGGCCGTGGTATTAAGTCAATATTGTGCATGTATACTTGCTAACCAGACCCTATCCAGACCCAAAAAATAAACTATCATTCTGGCGGCAGGAAGGCGGTGGATCCCTTCCCAAACGAGTTAACGAAAAGGCAACGAAATTCTACTTTTTTGATATTCTCTTTGGCTTACTTAACAAAGAAAAGATATATAGACGTAAATGTCTGCAACGGCTTGTTATAAAAAATCAAAAGCACCAAAAAAAATATATTTTATGTTCAAAATAAAAATCCAACCCTAATTCACTCCCCGCTTATAAAACATCAACAGGAGCGCTCTATCAAAAGGTAATGAACTCAATTTATATCTGGGTGCCCGGGGTTTTTTTCTGAAGGGGTCCGTGGCACCGGATCAGGTAATCCGGTTGTCTCGTTGACGCAGTAAACTGAACGTAATCATCGTTTAAAGCCAGTTTGAAATTACAATATTTACAGTAGTGGAAGGAAAGTAAGCAGATCGAATTGTAAGAAATACTATCTTCTTTCCATCTTATATACGTACATAAGACGTCTACTGAACAGGCAACGACTTCGGTAAATATATCCCTCTTATATGAGCACATATAAAATAAAACATTCCTGGAATAGTTACACAAATTAAATCTAACCCAAAAGTAAGTAAATTATATACTTGTGTTACGGGTGTTACAATACATAGAAATACTTAAATAGATACAAGAATAAATTTAATGTACACACAGACCCGGTAATGCAGACATCTAATTGTTCATCACACAAATGTCTGCCCCCGTCGGGAATCGAACCCGAGCCTCGTGGTTGGTCGGTGTAGTTAGGCGTGTACGCTAGCCACTCGACCAACGAGGCGGTCAATAATATTATGATTAGATAATATGACCTAAAACAAAAATTTGGGCTTGCACGAGTGTGTCAGAATATTTGCAAATATTATGATTAGATAATATGACCTAATACAAAAATTTGGGCTTGCAAGAGTGTGTCAGAATATTTGCATATTACTCTTCAAACTACTGAAAAGTTTGTGTTCGAAATAGAAATAATCATCATCCAAGCCGCTTTGAAAAAACCAACAGAAGCGTTCTTTTAAGAGACATAACGATCTCAATTAATATCTCGGTTCACGGGGCTCTCTCAAAGGGGTCCGTGGCACGGGATCAGGTAATCCGGTTGTCTCGTTGACACAGTAAACTGGAGAGCCTTAACCTCGTTTATATCTACTGGTTGGAAATTACTATTCGATAACTAAACTGAAAAACTGGGAAACGCTTCTCAATGTTATGGCCCTAAACATTTGTTCATTTTTCGAGTTTCTCTAAATGGCTACTTAAAATTTTATTAAGTTCAGTTCTGTCTGTTATCTGTATTTTTAATTAATTACAAGTTCTTTGATTTAACTACTACTAGTGGTCGTCCGTTGGTCGAAATTCGACCATAATAAATTTTAATATCTTGTTGATAGGAACGCCATCTTCATTTCTCAAGACCAACCACTTTGTTTCCAAATTTTTTAGTGCACAATCTGTGATCTTTTGTCGTTGTCATCAATATATTTGTTTGCGTGTATCAAATGCATGGTAATGTGAGTAATGTTTTAATTATTGATTTAACGTACTTTATAAGCATTACTTTTGAAAAATATTAGCGTTCTGCACTTTTCTTACATATAAACTGTAAGTGTGCCAAATTTTATGCTCCTGCGTCCGCGCAATTTTCGTAAAAAGGGGTACAAAGTTTTGGCATCACGTTTTAACATACAGATAATGGGATAAGATCATTACAAATCTGCACTAAAAGCAAAGCCCCATTAATCAGCTCCTTAGAGCGCTATATCGATAGGTAGATAAAGTAAAGGTAACGAACTCGCCGGGTCCCGGGGTTTTTCGAAAGAGTTCTCGTATCAGGTAATGCAGTTTCCTCGTAGGCACAGCAAATTGAAGAGCCTCAACCTCGTTTGTAGCTACTAGTTCGAAACTACAATTCGAC
>NJDD01003525.1:0-25395 GCA_002245505.1 Calephelis nemesis
CTCTACAATGTTGCGGAGCGAAAACACTTGATCCGTACATCCTCTTCCAGACCTTATTAAATTACGTTTTGAATGAATGAATTAGTTACCTAACATTATTTTAATTTACCGCTAGGTTGTAACTTAAATAAATAATTTAGGATCAAGGTAAAAAAAAAATCTAAATTTGCTTGGGTTATTGCGCGAGGCCCCTGCAAGAGCGAGGCCCCGGGCTATTGCCCCGTTCGCCACCCCCTAAGGCCGCCACTGCTTGTTATTGCTAAGCACAACGAGTCACAAATCACTTGCGTTGCGTCGTTTCTCTCAATAACTAAGTAGTTGTCTTTAGTCAAAAATGAACCAAACAAAAGAAACTAAAATTGGACTTCTAGTAAATCTATCTTATTCTAAAATCTTATTCTAGTAAATTTTTATATTGCTATATTTTATTTATTTTAACTCTAATATTTTTTTAAATATTTTTTACTGATTCAGTAAAATATTCTGAATATCCAGGCAATTTTTTTTTATGATATTGGAAGGCAAACAAGCAGACGGATTTCCTGATGGTAAGAAATTCACGCCGCCTAGAGACACCAAAGGTGGTAATGGTGCGTTGCCAAACTGAGGCCGGGATATTAGGCCTTGAGGAAAAGTAAGTTTACCTTACCCTCCGAACCGAAACACGTCATGACGTTATGGCGACAGGAATAGGTAAGGCGGTGGTACCAATCCGGGTGAGTCGCTGCGAAACTCTTTCGCCTAGTCAGATGTCACTGTGTTAGTGACAGTAAGTCTTTGTTCGCCTTTCACGAGCTGACTGGCAGGAAGGCAGATAGTCTATTCGTCAAAGGAGCCCGGACTAACAACCTTACCTAACCTAACCCTAAACCGGCTAATAACCAAATAGTGATCCGTGTTAAGAGTAGGCTTTGTAGTTTTTTGTGTCCATTAAACGCTTCCGGTGGCGAATGTCAGCCAAAAACAAATCTATCATACTCACTTCATCATTCCTTCCTTTTAAGCGAGTAAATTTGACAAAAAAGGCCAGATTTGTGAAAGAAAAATCACGAATTTTGCGCCACGATAATGCGCCTATGCACAAAATTGTTACCATGCAAAATATTCGACCAAATTATCAATAAATCCCATTGAGCAACCATAATATTCACCAGATATGGTTCCAGCCGACTTCTTTCTTTTTCCTAAACTCAAGGTACCACTTCGTGGCATCCCTTTTCAATTGGTAGAAGACAAAAAAAGAAAATTCGCGGCAAGAACTGAACTCAAAACAGAGTACCGCGTTTAAAAAAAATATTTTTATGATTGGATTATTCATTGGTGGTCGTGTATTGACAGGTGCTAAAATAAATTCAGATGAATAACAGTTTGTGTGTTATTGTATTTTTCTCGTTAATTAGAATTGGAACTTGACCCCCTCCCACCCCCATATGTATTTGAAAAAACACATTTTCTTTTTGTTGCTCGATCCGGCCCCTTATAGAGTCATATCCAACACTAGACCGCTAGACCACAGAGGTAATTTTTTTATCTTGTATTGTAACCCCATGTGGCGGAAATTTCAAAATACAGTAAACAAATATTTACTAATACCTTATCAATATACATTACAATTATAACAGCCTTATGATTTTATTTTAAAAATTAAGAACTTCCATTTAAAATGTATGTTAATGTAATAATGAGTCTTTGAGTCATAAAGTGAAAAACCGAATCACTAAGTTATTATTAACTAGCTGCTACACGCGGCTTCGCCCGCGTAGTCTATTTATTTAATATTTAACTCTCCAACGCTAACCGTTGAAATTTTAAATTAAAAAACGGCCTACGTCCTTCTTCAAGCTATAATCTATTTTTATTTAAATATCACCTAAAAATTATTACACGATGATGTTCTGGAAAGAATAAATTTAGAAAGAAGTGAAAGAAGAACTTGAGCACTGTGCTAAGGAGTCAACCACGCGCATACCACGCGTCTGAGTCGCGCGGTCTTTAAACTATGGTGTTAACGTAGTGATTATATTCTATTTGATAGTGTTATTTTAAACTGCGATATCTCCTAAGATATTCATTCAAATCGAGTGATGTGAAATGCAATTTTGTTTTAAATTAAATACTTGTGATGAATGACTTATTTTTTTGAATGAGGATTAACGTCGTGTTTATAAAATAACCTTCGCAAATAATGCATTATTTTGAAACAAATTTGGTTAGCATAAAAAAGGTTATAGTGAGCTAACCTTAAAAAATAGAAATGTGCTGTCGCGGACTTTTAAAGGGGAACAATTCTTTCATACTTACATGATTTTTACGGAACTTTCACCGTTAACGCAACGCACGCCCTCAAAAGGAAAAAATCCCCCGATTTTAAAACATTTATCATTGGTGCTCCGCTCCTATTGATCTTAGCGCGATGATGTAGAAATTTATTGTAGAAGCCTATAGTTTTCTTCAATAAATGGACTTTCTAACACTAAAAGTTCAAGGAAACAAACAAACAAACAAACAAACTCTTCAGCTTTTTAATATTAGTATAGATAGTATAGATTTTGGTTCCGAGCTCTTACAAAAAAATATAGACTGCTTTCATACCAACTTTGTCATAAAAGGCGAGTTTCGGTTCATTTTATTAAGAGAAAAATCTGGAAAATTAATTTGTCTATACTATACACATTTAGCGGTTACGTGGTTTTGCACGTCTCCATATTTATATTCTTTTATAATAAGGTTGATAAGTTAAAATACTTTTGATTAAATTATCGCTATAAAAAGAAGCCTATGTTCTTTCGTTCCTCATTAAGTGCCTAAATACAAAGTTTCACTGTTATATTTTCAAAAATGACGATTTTCCATACAAACATTCATCACCTGTTTAACCCCATTTTGCTTCCCCAATTTTTGCTATAAAAAGTAACCTATGGTCTTTCATTCCTAATAAAGTGTCTGAATACAAAGTTTCACTGTTATATCTTCAAAAAAGACGATTTTCCATACGAACGTTCATCACTTGTTTTTACCCCAATATCCTCCCCCAATTTTCGCTAGACAAATTGTAGCCTATATTCTTTCGTTTATTATAAAGTGTCTGAAATACAAAGTGTCACTGTTACAACTTTATAAATGACAAATTTACACATGAACAGTCATTCCCTCTTTCTACACATTCTCCCTCACTTTTGCGGTAAAAAGTAGCCTATGTTCTTTCGTTTATCATAAAGTGTCTAAATACAAAGTTTCACTGTTACAGCTTTAAAAATGACGAATTTCCATATGAACATTCATCTCCTCTTTTTACCCATTCTCCCCTATTTTTTGCAATAAAGAGTAGCCTATTTTGTTTATCAGGGTCTATTCTATCTCTGTATCAAATTTCATTAGAATCGGTTTACTGGTTAAGGCGTGAAAGCGTAACGGACAAACAGACAGAGTTACTTTCGCATTTATACTATTAGTAGGGAAGTAGGGATTTTTAATCAATTTTGCTACTATGTGTATCATAAAAGTAAGTTTACCGGCTACCTTACCCTCCCAACCGGAACAATAAACCTACCTTGCAAAACAGAAGAAATTAGTAAAAAAGGGCCTTGATCAAGTCAACGGAGCAAGAAGGCCGCCAAATAATTTGGCAGCATGTTAATAAAAAAAAAAAAACGTGTCATGACGTGTTCCGGTTGGGAGGGTAAGGTAGCCGGTAAACTTTTGCCCAAGGCCTAACATCCCGGCCTCAGGTTGGCAACGCACCATTACCATTTTTGGTGTCTCTAGGCGGCGGAATTTTTTTACCATCAGGAAATCCGTCTGCTAGTTTGCCTTCCAATATCATAAAAAAAACTTAAGTAGGTAGGTAGGTAGGTTAGGTAGGTAGGTAGGTTAGGTTAGGTTAGGTAGGTAGGTAGGTAAGGACCTACTTTTAAAATTCCTAAATTTTGCAAAAAAAATTAATTAAAGATACGGGATTCGAACCTGTGCCTATTCTAACTCAGGCGACTGCTATAACCGTTACGCCACGCGGAGATTGAAGACTGGGATGAAAATAACCATTAAAGCTAACTAACCGCAAGGCTCAGGTTCGATTCTTAGTGGTTGCAAACATTTATGTGATAAACGTAAAAGTCTGTATTTTTGGTGTCTGGGTGTTTATTACACTTAAATTGGTATCTATATAATATTTATTTGTATTTAGCAAAAACCAAGGAAATATTATTAATTGGCTCTGGTATTAGTATCGATGTCTAACACCCAGAAAGTATAGAATTTGCTTATTTTGGAGTTAGATCAATTTATGTACTTAATTTGTTCAAGGACATTAATTTGTTTATTGTTAAAACTTAATATTTTGGCAAAATTCTGACCCAAATTAAGCAATTACCTAGGTAAGCATACATAATAATTATTCTTGTATTGTGTCAGAGATTAGTAAATATGTAATACAAAGAAATAGTTAAGTACCTACCTAAATGTTAGAATAAATTATTTAATGAACACCCAGACCCGGAAATGACTCAAGTATGTAGGTATTTATTAAACAGGAAGACCTGATCCTGATCGAAAATTATTATAATATTATGTTGTCGCCGCATTTCATACTGTGATTTTCGTTTCACTGACCGCTATCGGCCAATATCAATAACCTTTCTCAGATAAAAATATACGGCTATTTTAGATTAGCAACCAGGCTACCACTGTTATGTTTCAATAAATAACAACACTATTTTAGCAACAAAACCCTGTTAGGCCTATAGATAGTAAATATACATATTATCCGGCCAACTGCTCGCAGCTAAAAAAAAGAAAATTATCAATATTGGCCGTAGTTATTGGCCTCTTTGTGAGCTAGGTACCTACCTAGAATAGCTATCTCGCGAGGTGCTTGCAGGTCTCGGAACCGCTTACGCTTGCAAGGGTTTTTCAGCGGGTATTTTTGTCACTGGTTTTGAGTGACCGGTTGGAGACGAACGGCTGAACGGTTAAGCCGTTCGTGATTGCAACTCGCTATTTACCTATAATTTTTTTACTCGGAAAAAAATCAATTAAATGAATATTATGTGTTCCGTTTGTCGTCCGAAGTCCATTTTGAGAGTACATCGTGTTTTCCTCGCGCGGTCGCTAGATGGCGCTATTATCCGTCACGTGTTCTCGCCACAGAACGCCTCTACTCACGACTGAAACTAGTTACCCAGCCCAAAGCAAGCCACCAAATTCTTCCTCACTGTTGCGTCGTCTTCCGAAGCGAACGCATGGTCGCAAGAGTTTTACTGAGTAAAATAGTCGTTATATTCGTTTTAATTTAAAATTTGAATTTTGTATAGTTTTCGAGAAATAAGTAGAAAGTTATTTTTTTTAAAAATCCGTTACGTGAGGTGTTATAATGGACAACCACGAAAGTGCTGAAGCAAAAGGGCATCACGACGGTGAACTCTCGGGCGCAGGTGAAGCCAGCGTATCCCGTGAAGTACCGTCCACTTCTAGTTCTTCGGACTCCTCGTCAAACGAGAGCTTGAGCGATGAAGACGGACCACCGCCAAAACGGCAGCGACGTGGACACAAACGTCGTGATTCTACTCGAGACATGGATTTAAGGTTTGAGCTACTTTCACAACAACTGGTGAGTCATGTTAATAGTATTTTGAGCTCAAATTATATCGCTGGCCAGGCCAATACTTCTGCTTTAAATTATAGTTCGGGAGCAAACAATAGTACCACGCTACAAGATCCGTTCTTACCGTGTAGCTCTTCAGCGAATAACATAGTAGAATTAAGCGTGTTCATTAAGAAACCTGCCGTGCTCAAAGCTGATCCTGATCGTGTAGGTAAATTAATAGACTTGCAAAGATTTGAATCACCCGAGTGGAATTCAGTAAGGTACGCCGATATTCAAAAGAAATACACAGCTGCCCTAGGATTTATTGACCTAAAAGTTAATGAGGAACTAAGATTTTTAGAGGATCCGTTTGCCCCTTTTAAATAGTTCCAGATGGAACGAAGTTTCGCCGCATTGTCAAATGCTTTTCTAACTCAAAATGAGATCATGAATTTAGCCCTTCGTAACATCATTGATTGGATTTCCCAACCAAATATGCAAGTAACTTCAACATCTGTTTACGAGAATTTAAAAGATTTATTTGGAATTGATTCTAATTATAAATCCGTTTCACTTGACGTTTTACAATTGATATGCGGGAAACGCGCTGAAATTTTAGAATTGCGCCGTAAGTCACTTCTAAAGGGATTAAAAAGTAAACATGTTCGCGAAGATATTGAAAAAATTCCACCTTCTGTGGAATATATGTTTAGCCCTCAAGCCTTAGCTGCCTATTTACAAAAAATTGGAGGCATAAATAAATTAGAGAAAAATATTTCGATGCGATCGAAACCAACGTCCTTATCTAAATCTCCCGTGCGTTCTAGATCGCCAGTAGCATCTTCTTCTCGTGAAAAACCATTTCGTTTTCTGCAAGACAAATCGAAATAGGGAAAAAGTAGAAAGCGTAATTTCGACGAGCACGATAAAAAGAAAAGGGGGGGGGGGCGAAAAGATCAGTTTAACAAAAATAAGCATAGGTGACTCGATAAAATTCGTAGGCGGTCACTTGAAATTTTACAAAAAAAATATGGGCAAAGTTACGACCGCCAAAGACAATACTCAATTTAATTTGTTCGGCTCGCATTCCCTTCAATCAGAAACCACCATTAATTTATCCAACACCAGATGTTATGAAAAAATTCAAAACACCCACTTCTCTACTAATGACTTCAGAAATCCAGTCCATGATTCGAGATCAAATACTAGAGTTCGCCCCTTTGACCCCGTCTTTCATATCCCCTCTTTTCATCATACCAAAAGGAACTGGAAAGAACAGAGTAATATTCAATCTAAAAGCCTTAAATCAGTTCATGTCACCAAAAACTTTCCAGTTGATCCATCATCATCGAATACCTCAGTTCTTGCAAGCTGGGGATTGGATGGTGAAAATCGATTTAAGCCAAGCCTATTATCATTTACCAATTTCCAAAGAGCACCGATGCTACCTACGCATCAGCTACGAGGGTATGTTACTAAAAATGACATGTCTTCCTTTCGGCCTGGCAGCAGCACCAAAGATGTTTGCATCGGTCACAAACTGGACTGCCGAAATGTTACGTGGGAAAGGACTGCGTTTCCTTCTGTATCTCGACGACTATCTTCTAGTACATCAATGCAAGATGACATTGGAAAGTCACGTTCGCATTGCGGTACAGTTTTTGACAGATTTAGGCTGGAGTATCAACTGAGAGAAATCGATACTTACTCCAACAAAAATGTTACAATTTTTAGGGATTGTTTGGGATACTCAGGCCAATGCAAAGTACCTACCTTTAGACAAAGTAAACAAAATTTGTCAGTGCATACTTAGTCGTTTGGCAGCCGGCGGTTGGACCCTCAAGCAGTCCCAACGACTCTTAGGGTATCTCAACTTCGCGACCTTCGTCACCCCACGGGGAAGGTTGCATTGCCGTACGCTGCAGCGCCACAGCCGTCACTTAAGACAGGTTTCACCCAACCCCACCATCTTGACCGACAGTGTACGGGAGGAGCTCCATTGGTGGCTCGAAAATATAAGCCAAAAATCTCAAATTTTCCCCAAGAAGTTAGCTGTAAATTACGTAGTGACAGACGCATCAGATGTTCAGTGGGGAGCGATGGTGAACAACTTAAAATTGAGGGGGCTTTGGGAACAACACCAACTAAAGTGGCATTCCAGTCTGAAAGAAATGTATGCTGCAATAGCCACCATATCACTAAAAGCAAATAATCTTCAGAACTCGACGGTGATATTACAGAGCGACAACAAAACTGTGGTATCGTACATAAGAAACGAAGGCGGAACAAAGTCACAAAAACTGTTGGGACTGACTCGAGACCTTCTGGCACTGACAGACAGCCTAAATGTTGTACTTCTCTCTCACCACTTGCCGGGACTATACAACACGGAAGCCGACCACTTGTCGCGAAGACACAGAGGCTCCGAATGGCATCTACTCAAAGAGGCGACAGGCAGAATATTCAAAAATACTCCCGACATAGACCTTTTTGCGTCAAAAACAGCTCATGTCGTTCCAAATTATGTTACGCTTGACTTATTAGACTTGAACGCTTATTATCACGACGCGTTCAGCAGATTTTGGACATACGATCTGGCATGGGTCTTTCCACCACAAGCGTTAATTCCACGGGTGTTACGCCATCTCAATTTCTGCAAGGGCAAGTTTATTGTAATAGCACCGAAGTGGAGAAAACCATTCTGGCGTCCCGACCTGAAGCGACGCGCCCTCACTCGCCCGATAAAGATACTAAACCTCAGAACCAACTTGGTAAACACAGTGACGCATCAACCTCCAGCTCGTGTCGGCGATCTGCAGCTGGAAGCTTGGTTGATTTTGGGTGGGACGTGTTGACTGAAAGTTGGTCTCAAGAAGAGCAGTTACTTTTGTCTACGTGTTGGAGAGCTTCTACGATGAAAACCTATGTTCCAATATGGAAAAAATGGTCGCAGTGGTGCGTAGCTAATAATCTGGACTTTCGTCACCCATCTCCTACAAATGTTGCTAGGTATTTACCAAAACTATGTATATTTACAAAAATGTGATGAATAAATCCCTGGACAAGTTGACAAATTGAATCTAACCCCAAATCAAGCAAATTACGAGGGTCAAACTGAAAGTTCTTAGAAAATCAAAAACTAAGCATTCTAGCAAGTTAATAGTTTTATTATAACTTTTCAAAATAGCGTCAATTTACATCAATACATCGCTGCATTCGATGGAACCATTGAGAAAAGCACCTTGCCCACTCGGCCTTAGTTAGGGGTCTCTTCGACGGCGTATAGAAACGCAGCCACTGTTTCTTCGGCGTCCATAAAATGTTTTCCTCGAAGTTTTTCTTTTATTTTCGGGAATAAATAAAAATCGCAGGGTGCGAGGTCGGGGCTATACGGCGGATGACCCAGTAATTCCACGTCTGAGGTCGCCAAATAGTCGATCGCTTGCCTGGTGGTGTGCGACGAGGCATTGTCGTGATGAAGGAGGATCCTGCTGCGAGGTCGTTTCTCTCGAACTTTTTCCAAGACAAGTGGCAAACAGTTGTTAGTGTACCACTCTGCATTAACCGTTTTCTGATCCTCTAAGACAACTGTCGCGTAATGACCTGTCTTTCCGAAGAACGAGGCCACCATCTTTTTTCCAACACTTCGACCTCTCTTTCCGAACACGGCGAAGTTTTTGAGCCTCGGTCAAATTATGCGGTATCCAGCGGGCACAAAGCTTCCTGACCGCTAAATGTTCATGGAGGATTTTGTGCACTAGACTCATACCTATGCCTAGACTTGTCCGAATCTGCTGATAGGTCACTCTTTTGTCAGTCTCTATCATACGCCGCACAACACTGATATTGTCTTCAGTCGTCGCTGTAGAAGGCCGTCCCTCACGCAAATCATCGGTGAGATTAGTTCGACAACGTTTGAATTCATTAAACCAGTTGTAAACTGTGGCACGAGATGGGGCTTCATCGTGAAAAGCCAATCGAAGTCTATCATAACTTTCTTGTTGACTTATATGACATCGAAAGTCATAAAAAATCATTGCACGAAAATTTTCTCGGCTTAAATTCATTCTGACGTGCACAGACAATTTTCAATTTGCCGCCAAAACGTAAAACAAATGACAAATGAATGAAATGTATACTCAATATTATTGGTAAAGAGTTCTATTTTCAAAATTTAAACTTATTTTTTTAATGTAATGCTTTTAAGTTGCCAGTTCTAAAAACTTTCAGTTTGGCCCTCGTATATGGTTGTGTTATGGGTGTTAGTCAACGATTCTAATACACAGAAATACTTAAATAGATACCTACTAGAATAAATTTAATAAACACCCAGACCCGGAAATGCAGACATCTAAATGTTCATCACATAAATGCCTGCCCCCGTCGGGAATCGAACCCGAGCCTTGCCGTTGATCGGTTCGGTTAGCCACTCGACCAACGACACGGTCAAAATGATAGGTAGGTACCTATTTCAATTTTTTCAAGAAACGTTGCCCGATATTAGATAAGTGCCTTTTACCTCTAGGGTTACTCTCAAAGCTCGATTCATGCATTACCTATTGGATATTGGAATGGAATAGGTATGTCAGTTTAGGTACTCTTGAACACAATGATGGCGAATTATTACCATTTAGTTAATAGTAAATAGTAAATTATTTTATCATATTCATTGAATTAATTTGTAACTAAATGTTAATAATCCGCTAATTCTGTGTTCAAAAGTACCTAAAGTGAAATATTCGATTCCGATTTCCAATTCGCGTGATAGGTATCGAGATTCAATAGTGATTGCCGATTGCCCTACTGATTGAAGATAAATTAACTACCTATTAAATTGTGGAGCTAGGTACGTAACTTTCGAGCTAATCCTGCGCACCCTGGTTGCCGCTGCCTCGCCTCTGGGGTTATCTTTGTCTGTGATCTGCCGGTCTAGGTATTGGAGTTGACTTCATGAGATCCTGGGTTCAATTTCCAGGTCGGTCAACAAAAAGAAAAAGTGTTTTTTCCAACTTTCTAATAAAAAAATGTTGCTCGGTATTAAATATGTGCCAGGTTGGCGATAGGTTTGCCACCTATCACATTGTGGTGTGTCACTGAGTGTCTTCGGCTAGTCGTGGTTGATCTGGTAGGGATATGGGCGTGAAGATACTAACATTATTATGTACCTATAGGCAGAGATTAATTAGTACCGCCATGTTAGCCAAGGGGTTAGCATACGCGCCTAAAGCTGTTGACTACCTATGAGGCTCGGGTTCGAATCCCGACGGGGCCAGGAATATAACTGTAGTTTTTTCACAACTTTTTTATCTTTTTTATTTATTATTAGATAATTAATTATTTAGGTTAAAAAAAATATTTTGTTTAAAAAAGTTTAAAAGATCACCTATTAGGCTCGGGTTCGAATCCCGACGGGGGGGGGCATATAACTGTAGTACACAACTTTTTTATCTATTTTATGTAAGTATTATTAGATACTAAAAATTAATTATTTATATTAAAAATATATTTTGTTTAAAAAAATTTAAAAGATATTTATATTGTATTAATCTATACATAGTATAACGCAAAGTCGCTTTCCGCGTCTGTCTGTATGTATGTATGCTTATATCTTTAAAACTACGTAACGGATTTGGATGCGGTTTTTTTAAATAGGTAGAGTGATTCAAGAGAAAGGTTTATATGTATAATAACATGTTTTATATATTAGAGAACCACTGATAATTTCAAGATTTCTAATGCGAAGTCGTAAATAAACATATTTTTTTGCGCTTGCATTGCAAACGCTGGCTGAACTCTACGAGATAGATCAAAATAATGTACTAAGTATTGTTTACCCTAAAAAGGTCTACAAAAAAGTTCGCGATGGTATATGTTTATCTCTTAGGGATAACTTACGATAACCAATTTTTATACTTTACTTTTTACGAAAAATAATGGTTTATTTACGAAGCGATTTAAAGCAATACAGCATTAATCTTATCTAATTAAGTATCTTAAATAAATTTTACATTTAATATAGAACAATATAGCCCTTTACAGCATGTAAATTAAACTAATAGTTTCGGAGATATTACAGGTTTAAAATATAGGGACATCGTGGTTACGGCGGTACCGGCTGGTCGGCTGGTACTTTGAATTAATGCATTAGTTTTTAGTACAAATGATGAAACAAGTATTTCAGGATTTTTCGAAATTCAACCCCATTGGGAGTTAAAGGGACCTAAGTTTGTATGGGAAATTTAATTCTATTGAAATATTTTGCGTGACACTGAAATAATGCTCTGCAATACAAATTATGAGATACCTATCCAAGCGTTTTTTGAAAATCAACCCTTATGAGGGTGAACGGGGGTGGCACAATTTGCGTAGGAAAAATGTTTAACAGTAATTTTTATCATAAGTCCATAACAATGAACCACGTACATCAGTTTATCATTCACGAAAAACACACACAGAAATTATGATATAGGTACTTACATAGTAGCAAAATTGGTTAAAAATCCCTACTTCCCTACTAATATTATAAATGCGAAAGTAACTCTGTCTGTCTGTGTGTTACGCTTTCACGCCTAAACCAGTGAATCAATTTTGATGAAATTTGCTACAGAAATAGGATAGACTCTTAGGAACAACATAGGCTACTTTTTGTTGCAAAAAATAGGGGAGAATGGGTAAAAAGAGGGGATGAATGTTCATACGGAAATTCGTCATTTTTAAAGTTGTAACAGTGAAACTTTGTATTTAGACACTTTATATTTAGACACTTTATGATAAACGAAAGAACATAGGCTACTTTTTATAGCAAAAAACTGGGGGAGAGTGGGTAAAAAGAGGGGATAACGGTTCAAATGTAAATTCGCCATTTTTAAAGGTGTAACAGTGAAATTTTGTATTTAAACACTTTATGATAAACGAAAGAATATAGGCTTCTTTTTATCACTAAAAATGAGGGAGAATGGGTAAAAAGGGGTAATGAATGGTCGTATGGAAAATCGGTTTTTGTTTGAAAGGGTATATTTCAGAGGTGGTCCCATGGTCACCAGGTGAGGATCTGATGATGAAATCATGGGGAAGTCGAGGGAAACTCTAAAAAAAATGTTGGCGAGAATAGTGTTTTTGTGGATTATGATCACTTGCTAGCATTCGACAATGATCACTCCATACTCAGACTCAACAGACTTGCGGAACAGGCTGACCGTTAAGTGTATGAGGGATTTGGAGATATTTACAAAGACGCAAGGGAAAAGATCGGCTAGCGCTTAGCGTCAAGCTCAAAGTATAATCATTTTCAGAAGGTTTAATAGGAATGTTTTTGTTAATGCAAGATTCTATAATGACCATACGTTACAGTATAAAAATCCTCCTTTGATGTTAATTGGAAAAATTATTAAAAAATGTCAGCATTGCAATTGTGATCCCTTAAAATTCAAAGATGAAACGTAGGGTTGTGTCAATGGTAAGATATTATTACTTTTGCTTGGTGAACCAGCTGAGCCGCTAATTTCTCTTTTATTGTGCAATTCTGATGAATCTCGAAGATTTTTAGCAATAAGCGCAAATGCAATGATTGTTTTCAAATGACGTCGTTTGGAGAAGGTAGACTCATCATTATTCCAAGATGTTCTCCCACATTTTTCTGTGCAAGGTCAAATTTATCACAGAATCATTTCATACTAATATTAAAAAGCTGAAGAGTTTAATTTTGTTGCTACAATTTCTAAATGTGAGTTTCTGAAGATATCCCCGAAGGGTTAGTTCTGCCTAACTGCACAACCCTAGCCGAAGACATTAAGTCCCACAATGTGGTAATTGACTGTAGCCGGGCACTTATCCAATCCCGGGCAAGTGGCAACGTTACTTTTAGTAGAAAATTGAAACTTCACATTTTTTATTTGCTTTTTTGTTGCCCTGACCGGAAATAGAACCCGAGATCTCAAGAAGTAATTCCGAAGACGGACGGTTAGACCTCAGAGACAATATGCATATTTCTAAAATTTCGAAAAAAATCTGTTAGAGGTTTCCATTCATTCAAGTAATTTTATTTTATTTCACAGGATTAACTAATTTAATTTCACAGGATTTGCCGAAGTGCAGATAAAACTGTAAACACAATAACGTATTCCTACGATTTATCTGAGGTGAAATTAGAAAAGAGAAAGTGTATGTTCAGTTTTGACGGCAAAATTGCAGAATTGATTTTAATATTTACAAAAACATAGATGAAACTTAGGATACCGATATAAGCTACATTTCATCTTAAAATTTTAACAAGCAGTGTTGGATAGCTAAATATCAAATTAGTAGACTACGCGGGCGAAGCCGCGTGGAACAGCTAGTATTATTATAAATCTATATATTCTCATTTCGCGTGCTCATCGCATCACTAAACAATTTCTCAATCAATATAAACTGTTAAAAACTATTAATGTCAAGCAATATAAAGTTCGCCGGATCGGCTAGTTCACAATGAAATTATGGAATAGCGTAAATTATATTATGTAAGGTTACTTCACAATGACTAGGAACAGCGCCATCTAATAAATTAACATTGCTTTTATTATAAGGATGTAAGACTCAGATCAGACCTATAAATTGTAAAAACCGTCTTATAAAGACAATTCGATACCCACAGCGACATCTGTTGTCTTAGAAAGGACTTACTTATTGGGTTACACGTTTTTATACTACATTGTAGGTCTATTATATATATTGTCTTTGGTATAACCAAGGCTTGGAACCGGTACTAAAACCCCGGTATTTTACCGGTATTTAGCGGTTTTCTTCTTCCTTTCCATTTCGATACTTGGATACCGGTTCCAAAGTGGGTACCGGTACTCCGTATACCGGTATCGTCCAGATACAGGTACCGAGCGAATAGCGGCAACCCGCTACTTTATTTTGTGTATCAACATTTGTAACCGACTTCGAATAAAAGTTGGTTATGTTTTTCAGTAAATCTTAAATGTTTGGAGTAAAAATTACCTGTTTAGCAATGCTATGTAGTTTGTTCTTAACCCTGATTATTAGGCTCAGTGTACACTAGACAGTAGTCAATAAAGTTCAGGACACACCAATGGTCTTTCACTAGTATCTTGGGAGTGTTCACATCATGGACAGGGCTAGGTTTCGAGGTCAACCGACTTGGTCTTAGCATAGTTGAAATCATAGTTTGCTTTTAACCTACCCGGTTAAAAGCAAAAAAAGGAAAGCTAATTTACTTCAGTTCTCGGCTGCTAGAACAAGGTATAAAGAAAACCGTGGGCCGCTTATACTATACATATTTTATTGCGTCCAGGAGACCTGGATTGTGCAAATCTACCGATTACCTCGTGTGCGTTACCCCAGCAAGAAAGTAGCACCTAGACTGATATGAGTGGGACAAATAATTAGTGCTCGATGTAGATGTAGATGTAATTTGCACAAATATAAGCTATTTGTGCAAATTTAAATTTTTATCAAGTACATATTCGGAACATTTTGAAATAAAAAAAAATTATATCAGATTTTAGCCATTTTACCACCCGTTTTATTATCTTGTTTTACTTAAATTTACCAAACCTATTTTAACATCTGTGAACGCTTTTACTGAGAAGAACAAACATTAAATAGAATAAAACAAACAAACTACTTCTCAGAACTTACAACAAGCTTGTGTAAAATTTCTAAAGTCGGCCTTTTTGTAGTACCGGGTAGCAGGTAGTGAGATAACGACCCGTTTTTTTTCCCGAGCTTGTGTGGTAAAATATTTGCATGGACATTGTTGTTTTTGTTATTGCATTTTGTTAAATGTTTCATGTTCTTTCGATTAAAGTATTTAGAAGGTAAATAAAATTCGTTTGTTTTTCATAAGAAATGTTTTTCTTGAGAAAATTGGGAAAAAACACGGATTTTTTTTGCATTTTGTTCGTTGCAAATGGTTTTGGGGTTAAACATACACATTTTTACGTTATTAGGTAGCTGAATTCTCAGGGATCCTAGAAATATATACATTTATATGTTTTTAATACATAAATCGAAAGATATCGTCGTTTTTCCGATTTCCCGCCATTTTTCGCAAAACGTGTGTGTGTGTGTGGACAATTGGGCGGCAAAATCGCTTATGCGTGGACTGTTAACTGGCTAGGTGGTAGTAATTCGCAGCGATTTGCCCGGATTTTTACCACCACCTTGCATATTCTTGCCGCCATAATCTCAGCGTGCCATTGACGTGTTCCGGTCCGGAGGGTAAGCTGACCGGTCAAGTTACTTTTGCTGGAGGCCTAATATCCCGGCTTCAGGTTGGTGGCGTGAATTTCTTACCACCAGAAAATTCGTCTGCTTGTTTGCCGTCCAATTCATAAAAAAACCTTACCCTCCAAACCGAAACTTGACCACATCAGTATGGCACAAGTAAGAGACGTATCGTATAATCGGCGGCGGGTCCCTACTTGGTTAATTTGCTGCACACCACTCTAACACCAGTGGTCTTGTTAATAGTAACCCGTTTAACCTGTGCTCGCCTCGTCCGAACTGCCTGGCAGAGAGACAGCTCATCTATTCTAGTCAGCGGTCCCGGACCACCAGGACTGGAATACTCAAACCGAATATATCTTTATTTTTAATTTCAAATTTTACATAAAAGCTGTTGCTTTTAGTAGGAGTCCTCTTTTAAGTACTAAGTACTTGTGTTAGACGACTTCGCTCCTCTATAACTATATACATGGTTTTAAATAAAAATCTAAAATTTATTACAGAATTTGTTCTCTTCAGTTGATGTAAGTGTGTGCATGTAAGTGTGTCGTATTCGGTCGTATTCAAATAGCGAAAAGATGCTGATAAAGCGGAATACTAAATCGTAAACTAATATTCGGCGCATTACTAATTATTTTAGTCTTATATTTGTTTTTAAGGCCTAGGAACGAATTTTTATTATGTTTAATTACAATTAAAACATTAAAAACCCTGGCCTAGCTGCCCCCATTTGCCACATTGCCGCATTGTGGGACTTCAGTGTCTACGGCTAGTCGTGGTGAACCACTACCTATCTCTTCGAAAATATGGTCGTAAAAATACTTTTTTTTTTCAAAAAAACTATTAGATAAGTCGGTCCATCCATTCACGTTCAAATTGGGTTTAATATTAATATTTATGATGTAGGCAGAACTAAATTTTTATGGGTATCCGTAGTGTGTAAGTATACTTATTTTTAAGTATATTTTAAAATACCTATTTCGTCATAGACGCGAACTGTACCGTGGACGCGAAGAGGAAAACTTATCCGATATTTGAAACAGTTTAGGCAGCATTTTAACGAAATCTCTAGGACTGTTCAACTATTTCTTGTGTTTTCAACCACTATAGTAATATTTGAAAAAGTTTGATGAAATCCGCATGAAAATAGTTTATTCTGTAGTTTGTTATTTTGACTATAAGGGCATTTGGTTTAATAAAATGTAATTACAATCTAGAAGTTTTGAGATGTTTTGAAACGTAGGAAATTGTGTTATTTACAGATATGTCTGAGGAACTGAAGTCCGGTGAGAATGTCGATACTGAAGCAGTTTTACGAAATGACGCCCTATTGTCAAAACGAGCCACAGTTGTGCTGACTAGACTAGATTTGTACGAAGTTAAAAGAAATGAGCAATATATAGATCCATATTTAAACACAAAGAAAGTTGGATCATTTATTTGTGATATTTGTCAAAGACATTTTCTAAACAGAAGGAATTTGAAATTTCACATAAATAGTTACCACAACATATTCATACATACTGGAGAGAAACGCCACCAATGTGATGTATGTAAAAAGCGTTTCAGTCAGAACAGTGATTTGAACAGCCACAAATTAACGCATACTGTAGAGAAACGCCACCAATGTGATAAACAATGTTTCATGTATGTAAACAATGTTTCACACAGAAAGGTCATTTGAACAGCCACAAATTAACGCATACTGGAGAGAAACGCCACCAATGTGATGTATGTAAAAAGCGTTTCAGTCAGAAATGTCATTTAAACAGACACAAATTAACGCATACTGGAGAGAAACGCCACCAATGTGATGTTTGTAAAAAGCGTTTCAGTCGGAAATGTCATTTGAACAGCCACAAATTAACGCATACTGGAGAGAAACGCCACCAATGTGATGTATGTAGAAAGTGTTTCAGTCGAAAAAGTAATTTGAACAGGCACGCATTAACGCATACTGGAGAGAAACGCCACCAATGTGATATATGTAAAAAGCATTTCAGTCAGAAAGGTTATTTAAACAGGCACAAATTAACGCATACTGGAGAGAAACGCCACCAATGTGAAGTATGTAAAAAGTGTTTCTGTCATAAAAGTAATTTGAACACGCACGCATTAACTCATACTAGAGAGAAACGCCACCAATGTGATTTATGTAAACAGCGTTTCAGTTTGAAAGGTCATTTGAACAGCCACAAATTAACGCATACTGGAGAGAAACGCCACCAATGTGATGTATGTAAAAAGTGTTTTAGTCAGATAAGTAATTTGAACAAGCACACATTAACGCATACCTGAGAGAAACGCTACCAATGTGATATATGTAAAAAGTGTTGCACTAGGTCAAGTGATTTAAAAAGACACGCGTTAACACTACACTACACGCGCCCCTTTTTTTACTTGAGTACACACGTGGCCTACTATATTAGGCCATTTTAAAATGTTGATAAATTTTATATTTATAATAATTTGAACAAAACAATAAATGGAATGGAAAAGTTATTTATTTTACTTAGTATTACAACATTATAAATTAGATGTATTATTCAAAATACTAAACAATTAGCAATTCAGTCAGTATCTAAGAAATGTAACAAAAATGGCACCTCTGAGATCAACGCAAGTTTTTTTACAATTAAAAAAAAAACTCATAGCAATTTTCGTTGTTTTCGTAGCAATTAGGACATACTACTGCTTGGTGATCGGGACAAATCCATTTGCAGCAAGTCTTGCACCATTTTTTTGTCGACCGATTTCGGGCTTTCTAGTGGAGTGCACATCGACCAACTCGTCTTGTTTTTGGTGTCAAATCATATTTAGCCTCTTGTGATTCTCGAACTGGGCTCCCCAAAAATGCCCCAAACCTGAGTTTAAGCTATAATTTAAGTAACATCTTTTTGAAACCCAAATAGTGAACTTTTCTAGTCCTAGACTTCGAAGCTTTGAAAAAAGCTTTAGGGATTTCGGGTCTATTTGCTTTCATACTACCAACGATTGTTATTTTCTTCTCCAATAACTTTTTAGCCAGAGGCGTTGCCGTCTTTGTACCAAATAATTCCGTTTTTTTACTTTTGTAGACTGCTCCGCAAATTCCAGGTACTAGTAGCGAAAGTGGTGCGTTGTCTCAATCAGATGTAACATCTGATTAATTAACTGCTCCTCTTCATTTTCCTGAAGTTCTGGCTCACAAACTAGGGCCTTTAAGTCTGGTTCTGACTCAACTTCATAATCTTCACTCTCAACCACATCTTCATCATCAATATCTAGCTCATGGAGACACCTTTCCTCTTGTGAATCGCCCATGACGTAAACGGTTACAAATCTGTAAAAAATACAAAATAATAAAAAAATATCACTTCAAAACAACAATAATTTAATAAATATACATACACATCAGGCACTAGGTAACATTATTTTAGCGTTAGAAATTAATAATACACGAAAACTGCTTACCTGATTTTAGTACAACAATACACGCACGGACTACTTAAGTAGGCCCGCACTTTTTTCGCCAAAAATCTCACACCTGTGTATGGGCGGGGGTCGTTTGAAGTTCTGAAGATGCGACAAATATACCAGACGAGGCTTACCTCTAATAGCTAGTTTTTAGCGCGTAAAATTAAAAAGTTATCGCAATAAAAGTAACACTGGTCTACTATAGTAGGCCACGCATGTACTCTAGTGTTAATACATACTGGGGAGAAATGCTACAATGTGATGTACGTAAAAAGTGTTTTAGTCAGATAAGTAATTTGAACAGGCACGCATTAACGCATACAAATCAATCAAATCAAATAATATTCATTCGACGTAGGTACACTTGTTCACTTGTCGACGTCAAATCATAACATAATAGCAAACTATACAAAAACAATATTAATTAATTAAATCAAATAAATATATATATTACATATTGTAAATATGCCAATCACTAAAATATTTTGATTAATAAATTGGCAATATAAAATAATCAAAACATAACCATTACTATTAAAATTAATAATAAATTGAATCAAGACATAGACTCACAATAACAATTTTACATAATTAAGAGGATAAATTAACGAAAGATAAAAATAGGTTGTCATTGTTAATAATAACGGTCAATTTTGTATTACAGTTAATTATTTTTAAAGTTTTTATCATCAACAAACTCTTGTATTGTGTAGTAGGCTTTCAGACATAGCTTATGCTTCAGTTTTGTTTTGAATCTATGATATGGTAACTCTAAAAAATTCTTCGGCATTTTATTATAAAATCGAACACACTGACGTGTAAATGATTTTTATTTTTGCTAAGTCTCGAAACCGGTGGAACTAGCTTATTTCTGTTTCTGGTAGTATAACAATGAGTGTCGCAATTCTTTCTAAACACACTGATGTGTTTTTTTACATATAGAAGGTTTTCGAGAGTGAACTTGGAGCTTAAAGTAAGGATGACAATTTCTTTGAATTTATTTTGCAATTATTGCCTAGGTTTCATGTTGTGATGTATGTAAAAAGTGTTTCAGTTTTAAAAGTTATTTGAACAGGCATACATTAATGCATACTGGGGAGAAACGCCACCAATGTGATGTATGTAAAAAGCGTTTCAGTCAGATAATTAATTTGAACAGCCACAAATTGACGCATACTGGAGAGAAACGCCACCAATGTGATGTATGTAAAAAGCGTTTTGGTCTGATAGGTCATTTGAACAGCCACAAATTAACTTAACGCATATTGGAGAGAAACGCCACCAACGTGATGTATGTAAAAAGTGTTTCAGTTGGTTAAAAGATTTAAAAAGTCACGCGTTAATACATACTGGGGAGAAACACCATCAATGTGATGTATGTAAAGAGTATTTCAGTCAGATAAGTAATTTGAACAGGCACACATTAACGCATACTTGAGAGGAACGCCACCAATGTGTTGTCTGTAAAAAGTGTTTCACTAGATCAAGTGATTTAAAAAGATACGCTTTAATACATACTGGGGAGGAACGCCACCAATCTGATGTATGTAAAAAGTGTTTCAGTTAGTTACGTGATTTTAAAAGACACGCGTTATTACATACTGGGGAGAAACGCCACCAATATGATGTATGTAAAAAGCGTTTCAGTCTGATAAGCTATGAAAAGAGACACGCTCTAATACATTCTAGGGAGAAACGTTTCTAATGTGATGTATGTAAAAAGTGTATCAGCAAGATAAGTTATTTGAAGAGGCACACATTGACGCCATGAATGTGATGTATGTAAGAAGGGCTTCCGTACCTTATGTGAATTAAAGAGTCACATTTTAACGCACACTAGAGAAAAACGCCTCCAATGTTAAATATGTAAAAAGTGCTTCAGTTGGGTAAGTGCTTCGAAGTACCACGTATTAACTCATACTAGAAAGAAACGCCACCATAGTGATGTGTGTAACAAGTGTTTCAGTCGGTCACATCATTTAAAAGCTCACAAGTTCATTCATGCTGGGTAGAAACGTTATCAATGTGTACAGTGTTTCTGTCGGTTAGATAATTTGAAAACTCACACATTGATTCATACTAGATAGAACCTTACCAGTGTAATAAATGTAAACAAACATTAAGTAAGTTATGTGATATGCGTTGACATATTCTATATTTCAGTCTCAAAAGTAACAGTATGGGATGTGGAATTAATTGAACAGGATTGTATCTACTAAGAATAAATCGATTGTACTGTATTATTTACAGTTTATTGCTCTTTGAAAATGCCCAAATTGTCAATAAAAATTAATATTATTTTAAGTGGTCTAAAAGTAAAAATTATGTATTATATTAAATTACGTTCCAGTAAACCATGTTTGTTATAGTATATTCTAGATTGGCCATGCGAAAGAGTCGGAAAATGGTTTAGCATACATTAGAGCGAAATAGACTGGCGAGAGCATTATTATACACGTTATGTGTTTGTACTGGCCTAACGTTTCTAATGATCAAAACAAATATTGATTTATTGGAAAAATCTTAGAATTTAACGTTTGATAGTGTTTATTAGAAATGATTGTGTGTGCTATACTTAGATGCAAGACACATTTCACCATGTAGTTATAACCTTCATAATTTAGCTAATAATGCATTTTTTTTTAGATTTCATATTAGTTTTATATTGCATGTATGGGAAAAATACCTTAAGAGAATCGAAAGTTATTGTATGGTGCTAGATACTTTAGGGTATTTTTTAGGGCTCACCAACAACAACAAGCACCAAATAGTACTCCATAGCTTGTCACCCATACTACCCATATGCTTGACATAGTGTACACGACTGACGCAAGACGTAAGCGCATGAAACAACCAATACTTAAATTGCCAAAACACTACATCCTTTTTTTGTGTCTTTGTCTAATTTTGTATTAATTGCCTTTAGACTCAATCCGCCTTATTCCATAAACATACTCTAGTACCAGGTTTAAGCGTCTAGGTCAAAAGCTTCTAGGTCAGGTCTAAAGAGTCTAGGTTTGTTAGGGTATCAAAGTTTGTTACCATACTAAATTTCATTCTCATCACAAAACGAAGACTAACCGAGAACTCTCTAAAACAAGAGTTAGTACCAAACATTATTACCGTGTCAAGCTAATCCATTCATTAACTCTTTCCGCATTTGATTAGTTTGATGCGTCATTCCTATTATAACGAACGTAGTTGACGAGAAATGTAAAATTGTAAAAAATGTTTATTATAATTTGATTCTTAGCAATATATAATGAATTTGATTATGCCGTTTTAATACAAAACAAATATTAAATCTGAACATTTTGTTAATATATGAATGTTGTTTATGCTCACGTTCTAGTAATAATGAATGTAGCTAGCGTACAACGAAAAGAAGTACTCGGCGCGCGTAATTCAACAGGTTTATTTATAAATATTTTCGAAATGTAAACATTTCTATATTAATGTAAAGAGGACGTCAAGTTACATAAAGAAACGTTGTAGGTAGTTGTTAATTCAGCGGCGGCCTCACCCATTGTGAGGCTTCGGGCTTCAGGTCTTTGCGAGACCCTGCCCTGTCTGTTTTAAAGGTACGCGATGCGATAGTAGGTCTGGTTTTAGGTATTTGTCATGTTTAATGAGAAATGATATAGATAAACAAATATTTTTTTGTTTACAATTATTTTACAAACAACTAGACATGATAAATTTTAAAATTTATGTTTTAGGCTTTTCTTAAGACTAAAATATTTAATTAAATCATAGTAATCCATGGAATGAGCTACGTCATTTTCTATTGATAGAATAGCAAGCATTGAATTTTTTTAAATACGTTTAAATAATTTCGAATCCTGTGATTGTATAATATGTCGAATTCTGTGGTTTATCGACGGCTAGGAAATCAATATTCTTCAATTTCAGTTGGATTCGTTTTGAAAAATCTTAAAATAATTGGAATTTGTTTAACATGAGAAACGTCACGAGTTCAATCAAGAATAATCGAGTAATATTTATTATTTTTTCAACTATTCAAGTTTTCACGTGACTTGCCATTAATTGTATGAGCTCATTTTGAATTTTTTTTCCGATATAGTGGGTATTAATCATCTTAATCCTTTACTTGGTTAAGGTGAAGTCTTAGCACGGGCTCGAAATTTTTGAAATTACTAAATTAATCAATAAAGTTACGGCTTGTCTTGTCTGAAGGACTAATTGTGGGATGCTAAAAAAATTACGATTGCAAGCAAACGTTTTACAATATTCCTTCAATGTTGCCTTTCTTGATAATTTTTTTACTAGGCCAAGGAGTCAATAGTGGAACAGCTTTTTAAACCATTCTCAAAATTAACCCATTTCAATATAGAATCTTTGTGCTGTCGAAAAGATTCATGTAATTGTTCAAATAATATTAATCACCTATGTGTTTCCAATTACACACTTCTTCACTTGATCCAATCTTTGTATTTTCTAGCCCGAGTAATTGACACGGAAAGCAGCAAAAGGCATCCTTAGTTTGTTTTGTATTATTTATATTTTTTGTAGTAATATATTAGTATAATGGTATTCGCTGAATTGCTGTCCGTTGTCATTTAAGGGAAATAAATTGAATCTTTAAATATTATCTCAGTTCGGTCTACAACAGTAATTGTTGTGGGCCACAAACCGGGGTCATTTTGAGGATTCAGATTTTCCATTTAAGCGGTCATGGGTGTAGACATAGACTCGGATTCTGATTTGTGTTCTTGACTGGATATCATTGACGGTGGCACCGGTGACCTAAGAGACAATGATGTAGTTTATTCATCATCATCTTCGCTCTTTTTATTTAATGACGGCGGTGGCATCCATGACGATGTGGAAGGATTGTTTTTAGCTAAATCAGGATTAGAGTCACTTTCTGTCAATAAATGTTTTGCAGAGGTTTCTTGATCACCATTTTTTATATATGTATATAAAGATCGACGCAGATTTTCTTTTTCCCGCTTTCTTTTGATAGCTCGTTTCTTTTTTGAACTAATTGACTTAAATTTTCTACCGGCACCAAATCACGCGAAGTCATTTTGTAAATCTTGTTTTATTTCACACAAACAGTCAGAATCAATTTTTAAGAGTCGTTTATTTTACACTTTTTAATTAACTCAATACTCCAAATACTGTAATTTACACTTTTCCAGCTCACTCAATACTTTAACTACTAAAAGAACGTAATATTCAATAAAATTAAAAGATTTGTTCGGTACAGTAACGACTTTGTAACTCATACTGGAAGCAAAATAATTCCAAAGTGACAAGAGTTGACGAACGAAATAAAACGCGGCGATGCCCCGATCGAAAGAAGGATAGAATTATATTACTATGTATAAATATAAAAAAACGATCTTCAAGTATTTCGAGGCGCGATATTCAATAACTACAAAATGTAATTATTGAATAACATCAAACTTGAATGAATGAATTAGTTACCTAACTTTTTTTAAATTTACCGTACCGTACCGTACGGTTGTAACTTAAATAAATAATTTAGGATGAAGGTAAATAAAAAATCAAAATTGGTTTGGGTTATTGCGCGAGGCCCCTGCAAGAGCGAGGCCCCGGGCTATTGCCCCGTTCGCCACCCCCCAAGGCCGCCACTGGTTGTTATTGCTAAGCACAACGAGTGATTTGTGCACTTGCGTTGCGTCGTTTCTCTCAATAACTAAGTAGTTGTCTTTAGTCAAAAATGAACCAGACAAAAGAAACTAAAATTGGACTTCTTAAAAAGGTAAGTATCACAGTACGATTATGCATTTCTAATAAATATATGACAGTATGATTACATATTACCTATGTTGTTTTTATTTCTAATACATGTTAATCTAGTACCTCTCAACGGCCAAAGTCGCTTCTTTTCAAATTTAACCTAACGCCATTGTTCTGAAAAGCGATTGGCTTTCTAGCACTACGGCGGCCTCTGCCGCGGCACGCTCGCTTCGCTCGCTCAGCTCGTGCGTTGTCTTTCATGTTCTAACCAAACTTTTTTTTTTTACGTGTGGAAAATCCCCCCGGATACCCACCGCTCTCGGGGGAGAGCAGCAGGTTATGTCGGACTCGAACCGACTAAAAACCACACGATGACCTTCCTGCCGCCCGGCAAGGAG
>NJDD01003525.1:25580-43388 GCA_002245505.1 Calephelis nemesis
TGACTACGCTCGGCAGCGAGAGGTCCTCTCCTACGATCGCTGAGAGAGTACGCCGCTGTTGTTCGAAGGCGACGCACTCTCCCAGCGTGTGGGACGCCGTATCCTCTGTCGCCCCGCACTCGTGGCAGGCGGGGGTCGCCTTCCGTCTCGCGATCTTGTGCAGATACTTTCCGAAGCATCCATGCCCGTAAAGCACCTGCACAAGACGGAACGTCAGCGACCCGAACCGCCGCTGCAACCACCCTCGGAGGACCGGTCGGATAGCCTCCACCGTTGCCTGTCCAGGGACAGGTGGGGCTAGGTCCTCCTTCCACCGCTCCAACGTGGTCTCCCACGCCTGCCTCTGCATGCGCCTCACGTTCTCCCACGCCAGGGGCTCCCTGCACGCTCTCGCCGACGATACCGCGAGGTATGTGTCGGCAAGAGCACGCAGGGCGGGTCTCCCGCGAGGACGCATGCCGCCGTCCAGGACACCGTCCGGTATCCGCGTATCGCGTCGGCGTCCGCCCAGACAGGTGCCCCGTACAGGGCCATACTCCGTACGACGCCGGAGTACAGCCGTCGGCAGATGGCGCTCGGGCCTCCCACGTTGGGCAGCAGCCTCCCCAATGCAGCGGCGGCTCCCAGGACTCTCGGGGCGAGCCGGACAAAATGTGCCCCGAAAGTCCACCTCCCGTCCAGGATGAGACCCAGGTACTTCATCTGGGTCCCAACCCGGACCCGGACCCCGTCCAGTACCACCCGCGTACCTGGAGGGGGTCCCCCCCGAGGCCCATGGAACAATAGGGCCTCGGTCTTGGGGAGGTTCATCTCCAGACCCAGGGAGCGTATGCGGCCGACGACGATGGTTGTCCCCACCTCCGCCAGCCGCAACGTCTCACCCAGGTCCCTCCCCCTGGCTACGACCAGTGTGTCGTCCGCGTAGCACACTACCCGGAGGTTGTTGGGCAACGCGCCGCGGAGGACCCAGTCGTAGCCGATGTTGACACAGGTAGCCCGCAGGTGACACGACGGCGTACGATGCCGTCGCGTCATTCCACCAGGACCTCGCGGTCCCGGAGGTATTCGGCCAACAGCTCCCGCAGATACAGGGGCACCCCATGGTAGCGGAGCGCCTCCTGTATTGTTCCGTGCGGGAGACTGTTGAAGGCATTGGCGATGTCGAGAGAGACCGCCAACGCCTTGTCGCCTTCGCGAACCGACTCCTGCGTCCAGGCCTTGAGCCAGAGCAGGGCGTCTAGACAACCACGCCCCGCCCTGAACCCGTACTGTGCCTCCGACAGGTTAGGCCCCGTCCCCTCGAGGTGCCGGACGATTCGGGTCGCCATCACGCGTTCGAGCAGCTTCCCGACGTCGTCCAGCAGGACGATGGGCCTGTAACCTGAAGGAGAATCAGATGGTCGATTCTCCTTCCTCAGGAGGCACAGCCGGCCTATGTTCTAACCAAACCTAACCAAACCATACCTAAATCTATTTATCTTTTAGAGTAAAACGAATTTATGTACTTTTTCAAAAAGTTATTTTGATGGTAAATGATGATATGGTTTCTGATAATACGGCTTACGATCATGCTAGCCAATGATATTATTGAAATTAACTTTATGGGAAACAAAGTTTCTAGGACTTGACTAACATAGTAAACAATGAGTATGAAATATGAAATTATGAGAAACAATTTTATGTCTGTCGACCATTATAGCAGATGAAATTATGGCAAATAAAATTCTGGCAAACGGGTGTAACCGCCTCTACAGAAGTGAAAAAGGGTGTCAGGCTATTATGATTAGTAACATATTATTTAAAGAAGACAACTAGAAATGTTATTTACTTACAATAAATAAATGCTGTTTAGGCATACAATAAATTACATTTAATATTACTTTAAACAAATAAGTTATAGTTATCACACGTTTCAATAAAATTTATTTTATACAAACATATTCAGGTAATTTAGAAATGTTCTTTCCAGGTTTTACAAAAGATTTATCTACTTCATTCTACAACTACACTTTATATACATAAGACTGATCTTGAATTGCTAAGAACATAATATAATGTAAAAAATGTGTTGATTTTAAGAAAAAATAATATAACATATAACATTACTAATGTGAAATTAGTTACTATAAAATTCCTTCTTCTCATTTCGCCCCTTACTATGTTTGCAACGGTTGTCTATTTATTTCCCGGAGAATATATGCCATATATTCAAATGCTAGAATTTCATTTGCCCAAATTTTTAGTGGCCCGAATGTTTTGTTGCCCGAACGCCCATAATATACCTGTGACATACTCTTCTTCCATATTGATACGAGTGCCATACGTATTATTAAAATGTATTTTATTTACAACCCATTAATAATTTGGTACACCTCATTATACGTTATTAAAAACCTAGTGCTGTCATAATAAGCAAATCAAAAGTCGCGTTCTCTGTCCCTATGGCTCTTTGTATGATTATATTTTTCAAATAACGCAACAGATTTTGATGCGAATATTTTAAATTGATAAAGCGCTTAAAGAGTAAGGTTTATTCTTAAATTTTATATTCGTGCAAAGCCGGGCGGGCCGCCAGTTTAAAATAAAAGTGACAACCCACCATCATTGTCAAAATAGGCAATTAACTCGCCGAACGGCCTTAGTTGATCTACTATTCTATCTTTACTATGCTATTACCATTTCGGAACTAGTGTGTAGCTAGGTTTGTACACACGGTGTTTCGTGTTTATGTGTACGTTCGCTGTGGAGCTATTTTACAATTGTATTTGAAAAAGTCTTATCCATTGCACGGACTTAAGATTTATTTTTGTTTGTTTCGACGGTTCTTAGAAATAGGTGTCTGTAATTTGCATCATGAAGGAATTAGTGTACCGTGAATTTCCTCGCTGCCGCCAAATCTCCCAAAGTGAGTTTGTGTAAAGTGACCACCTCTTTACTCAAGAGCCTGACGTGACTTTGTAAATAGTGACTAATGACTGTATAAGAATAATTAATAAGGAAGACATGTGACAAATGACGAAATAATTAATTCAGAAGACGTGGCAGCATGGCCTAAAGGTCTTAGCCGGCCCCAGAAAGGGCCAAATAAACTTAAAAAATAACATAAAATTAAATTTTTTACTTTAATGCCATCTGTTGTTGTAAGCTAAAACTAAAAAGCAACGCTGTTTTTCCATACAAAACTGAAAAATACCAAGCGATAATCCCGTGCACTACACTGACGCTAGCGGCGAGATCGCGCCGTATTTATGCGATTCTCGGCGCGAGCTCCCGTGACGTATATATGGTACAACATGCTCTCTTGGTGGTATTACATTGTTGCCACTCTATTGTTTATGAATCTTACAATGTTGCCCTACTAAAATATTTACATATTTTATCTTTAGAAACAGCTTATTTATCTAATTAGATTATATTTAATTCTTTTTACATTCATCACGTACATACTTTATAGATATAAAATAAATAAGCGTTTATGCCATACGCGCTACTTATCTATGAGATACTAGATCTCTTTATTTCTTACCAATTATGTTTAGAGATCTTAATGGTAACTCTTTTAGCTCTCGACGGGTCCAGGACTTGCCTCTGACCATATTATACACATAGGCTACTTGTACCCGTACTATTGGTAACCTTATTCTATAATGAAACACAAAAAATAAACTTTATTTTCCAGACAAGACAAACATAAAAACATAAAACGATCGTATAACTAAAGTACATAGTAAATAGTGATAAAAATACATCAAAGTGTAAACAATAAAACTATATACAATGATTCACTATAACTTGGTTCTTGTACTTTAGTTTGCACAGACACTGTTTCACTTTAACACTACTGTAACTACCATGACGTTTTTGGTGCGTTCTGTCCTGCACATTCTCCCGCTCATAATACGCCATATTATGCTGAGTCCGCTTGCAGGCAGACTAGCTTCTTCACGGGTCGCCAAATGGCCCCAGCTGTTGTCCTGACGTCGGCCACTCTCACCACTCCGTCTGTTCCTGGGAATGTTTTTATGACCACTCCTGTGGGCCATACATTTCTTGGTTGTGTCCTATCGGCTATTAGGACTACATCCCCGACTTTTATCTCTTCTCCTCTTGCTGTTGGTTCCCGCCGTTTTTGAAGTAGGGGCATCGCCTCTCTGACCCAGCGAGCCAAAACATGTTGGCTAGATGCTGTGCATGTCGCCAATGTCTTCTCCCCATCGTGTCGTTTTCATGGAAGGCACCTGGGATGGGAATTCTTGACGGGCCGCCCAACAGCAGGTGATTCGGTGTTAGTGGCTCTAGATCTTCAGGTGAGACTGATACATGCGTTAGTGGCCGGCTGTTCAACGTATGTTCTACTTCCATGAGCAGGGTGTGCAGAACCTCTTCTTGCGGATATCTTTCCGTGAGTACCGCGTATAGCGCTGTCTTGACGGACTTCACCATTCTTTTCCAAGCGCCGCCCATGAAAGGCGTGCCCGGGGGTATGAACCGCCACTGGATCGAGTAGTTGGCAGCGGCCTCCTTGGTGGCTTCTAGCGCAGCACGACGTAGCTCGAAGCACCACGAAAATTGGTACCGTTGTCCGTCCATATCTCCAGGGGGCAACCCCGGCGCGCCATCATGCGCCGGAGTGCCATGACAGCACTGTCAGTGGTGAGGCTGGCGGCCAGCTCCAGATGGACCGCCCTGGATGTCAGGCAGGTGAACAGCGCCACATAGCGTTTCTCGTGGCGCCGTCCCACAGTCACGGTGAGAGGGCCCAGGTAGTCAAGGCCGGTGAATGTGAAGCAGCGGTGATGGTAAGCGTCCCTCACCCCGGGAAGGTCGCCTGTGGGCGGATGCGGCGGAGCCGCGCGCCGCTTGCGACAGAGTAGGCAGCTCTTTAAGATGGTCCGGACGGTAGGTCTAAGCCGTACCACCCAGAACTGCTGGAGAACCTCGTTGGCGGTGGCCTCCACTCCACTATGGTAAAGGCGACGATGCTGGTGCATGATAAAGAGCCGCGCGTACTGGTGGTGACCATCCAGCACCGCGGGCTCTCGTTGCCCTGGTGTGATTCCCTCAGCTACTGCTATCCTCGTCCTGATCTTCATCACGCCGTCTTCATCGATTTTTAGAGACAGCTGTTTAAGTTTGTTGCCTCTTGACACAGCTCTCCCGCCTGTAATAGCTCTGACCTCTTCCGGAAAGCTATCTTGTTGGGCCGCTTTTATCCATAATAATTCGGCGCGTTTTATATGCGCGCCCTCTAGCGGCAAGTAGTGTCTTCTCTGTGCTTTGTCTTGTCCGGTAATGTATTTGCCTTTATTCTTCTTTTTGGTCGTCGTGCCCGGCTTCCATGGCTCGTCATCTGTATTTATCTTTGTGCTCCTTTTTCTTAGGGCTGCTGCACACGAGCGTCTTCTCTTACATAAATCTATAAATTGTAAAATACGTCCGGTGGAACGTATTAGCCGAAGCTACGACGAAAAGGCTTTTATTCTTGGCAAGGCTTCTCGGAGATTGGTGGTAGCCTGCCCGCTGGTGACCATGACCCTCTCTTCGCCGGTAGTGTCCTCATCTTTTCTTATTTCTCGTGGCCATTCCTCTTCTGGCTTGTACAGGTAGGCCGGGCCGGTAAACCAGCGATGATTCTTGTCCAGGTTTTCAGGGACGTCGCGCGTTGCATCATCAGCTACTTTGTCTCGTGTCGGCACCCAGCGCCACTCCACTAATTTGGTGATCTCTTCTATCTCGGCAATTCTGTGGGCAACAAACGGTTTGTAAATACGGGACCCATTCCTAATCCAAGTTAGAACTGTCTGGCTATATGTCCTGTAGATTTTACGATTAGGTTTATAGTCATGATCCTCTAATATGTGTTGGGCTAGGCGTGCGCCCAGTAAAGCGGACGAATTCTAGCAAAGGAACAGACACAAATTTTAACGGACTAACTCTTCCCATGGCGGCTGCTAGGCTGACGAGGATATTACCGTCTGGGTCGGTAATTCTATAATACGCTGCTACTGCATAGGCAGTCTGACTAGCGTCTGTGAATACATGCAGCTGTATGTCCGTCGCGCGCGCCATATTTCTATAGGCGCGGGGCAGCTCTACATATTCTAACTTTCTTACCTCGTCAAGCCAGCCTCGCTATGTCTCTGTCAAATCTACTTGGTAACTGCTGGTCCCAATCTATTTCGAGTCGCCATGTCCGTTGTAATAGGTGCTTCGCCTGGATCTTCACGGGTGTAATTAAACCTAATGAAAAAAAAATGGACATAGCTACCCGTAACGCCTGTCTCTTTGTTGGTGCCGCTATCTCCTCCTGTGCTACCTTCATGTTGAAGCCTAGGGTATCGCCTTTTGGCCTCCAATATAATCCCAACACCTTTTCTCCTTCTTTGGGCAGTTGCACTTCCTCACCAACAGATGGCGCTGCCAGTGTTATCGCTTGTATAACCGCCGGCCTATTAGACGTCCATCCTCGTAATTCAAAATGAGCTAGTAAATGGATATGACTAACCTGTGAGGCGATAGTGGCGGCTTCTTCCTCGTTGTCGAAGCTCTGCAAGTAGTCGTCCATATAGTGATTTCTTACCACAGCAGCGGCGGCCTTAGGATATAAATGTGCAAACTCCCTGGCATTGGTATCCTTGACGTATATGGCAGTACAGGGTGATGATGCTGCGCCGAACACGACGCTCGTCATCCTATACTTCTGAGGCAGTGACCTTCTGTCTTCTTCTCGCCACAGAAACCTCAGCGCGTCCCTGTCCTGTCTTGGTTCCTCACTCTCAGTTGCAGGAACATTTCTTTGATGTCGGCTGTCACGGCAACTGGCAGCTGTCTGAACCGCATAAACTGAATTGTAAGATTAGGGATGAGACATATTTAATACAAACAATATATTTTATCGATATGCTTGTTTTTATTTTATAAAGAGCGACATTATAACGGATTATATCGCATTTTGTTATTGCACGTTACATCGCAGCTATGCAACTCAACGTCTCAAGGTCACACATTTTTGAGGTTGAGAGTAATATCCGTACTTGAATATATTAGGTCCTTACATCTGAAATTGGCGTTTTGTAGGGGAGGAACATAAGTCGAATATATTTAATGTAATATATTTGTTTAATCAAAGCACGAACCATTGTTTCCTAGGCATATTTGCCACCTCATAAAAACCATTCCAACGGAAATCAATAAAATCTTTGAACGTGGTTTGGACTGCCTCCTCGAAATTGATTTTTTTCTTTTGTTAAACGTTATTTAAATTTGGAAAAAATAGAAATCTGTTGGAGTTAGGTTTAGGTGGATGTTTTTTACATTCCAATTGATGCTCTTCTAATTGAGAAGTCGTCTGTTGTGCAGTATGTAGTCTAGCATTGTCATGATGCAGCAGTGGCGTAAAGAGTATAAAACAATCTTCTGCAAAATATTGAGATGTATTAACACTTTATTTGGAATTTGTAATCCGGAAACCAATTTTCGCGTCTGGTTTCGTTAAACCAAATTAGATTTTTTATTTTATTATCTTAAGGATACCTGATATAAATGACATATGTACTTATCAAAAATAATTGTTTTTATTCATTCGAGTAATTCTCATCTGAACTACAAAATATCGTCAAAATGCTGTAAACAAATTAGTTTTAAAATTGTCTCAGCCTTTTGAAAGTTTTATGGCATACTGAGCGCAACATCGCCTATCGGAACCAGTGTTGAATTTATATCACCCAAATAACCACCTAATGCACTTGAAAGAGTTCATTAAAATCGGCTCTAACATTTATGAGTTATTCAATGACATATAACAGTGCCCTCTACCGCGTTTAGTTCAGTAGTTCAGTTTTCCATCGTGTTGGTCCGGGTCTGCTGACTAAAATAGATCACATGCCCCTCTGCCAGGCACCTCGTAGGAGGCGAGCACAGGTAAAACAGATAATTGTCAACAAGATAACTGCGAGCACAAGTAAAACAGGTAATTGTCAACAAGATAACTGCGAGCACAGGTAAAACAGGTAATCGTCAACAAGGTAACTGGTAATAGAGTGGTGTGCAGCAACTTCCCTAGGTAGTTTTGCACCACTTTACCCATTCCTGCCGCTATAATGACAGTGTCACATTTCGATTCGGCGGCGGATCAGTGCTTAAATTTGTCGATAAAATAGATAAATACCTACGAACAGTACCGGTACAAGACCGGTATCCTATTGAGGGTAAATAAATAAAAATGTCGATAAAACAAATTTGCACATTAGTCCATTACTAGCTGTATGCAAACGAAAATGATAGCTTGAAAATCACATGTGTAAGAAAGGGATATAAACACGCATCTAACAATGCCGACCAGTATATGATGATCTCCGATAAAGATCAAATAATTTAAAATGTATTTATGAATGTTATTATTTTTAATCAACCTACGGAAAGTTTTACCATCTTTTCGGTAAATTGAAGTGCGGCTGTCTTTACCGTACCATTTAATTGGACAAACAGTCATTTTTAAATCTATATTTTATTTTAATATACAATAACTCGGCAATGTTTACAGGTCACAGACCTGGTCGATACTGTTCATATCTTTTTAAGTAATAAGTTACATAAGAACAATTACACTTATGTGTTGATAGAAACTGTATGCCTTACATGCGGCGTCTATGGCGATGTGTGGTCGATGCAGGTTGTATATCGTAGAAACTTATACATTGACTCAAAACATTTACTAATTTTATGGAAGTTAGTTTTTGTGCTGCTAGATTATTTTTTTATCTGTCGTATTTACGTCATGAACATCATCATAATTTTTTGTAAACATACTCAAATTTTTTTGACATAAATTAGATGTTTATTGATGTGCTGAGAGGGTTAAAAATATTTATTTAAGAGAAAATTCAAAAGAAGATTCTTAATTGTGAATTATTGTACCTACAGCTTTAATATCGCATGGAACACAATATTGCGTAATAAGCAAACATACAAACTTAAAAAAACGTACAATAATAATATTAACAGGATTGGCGTAGAAGTTTACTTCTGCCCCATTCTAAATGTTAAAATTAGAGAAGTGTATTAAAAATATGGTTTCTTTTAGAGATGTACCGAATAGTGGATTCACGAATAGCCTAATAGTTACCGAACCGGATATTCAACAGAATTTTTCAGTTTACGATTTCATTGTTTTACTTTTAAAACAGTTTATAACGTATGCACTGCCTGTCGCTGCCGGATTATAGGTAACGAGTGAGCACTGTACCGTACCTTATCGCCTGCAACACGCGCGCATGCGCTTTCGCTCGTCGCCTCCGGTCTCGGCGACGAAGACCTCTCTTGCGCCCGGCGCCTAACGCCGGGCAACGAGCCGCCAATATTCCTCCTTCCAATCCACCCAGTAACCAGAACGCAGCACCAAGTCGAGGTACGGTCGCCCGGGAGACAGCCCTTGGTGCTGGCGTTGTAGGTAACAGCCCCATGCATTTAAATAATGATGTCTCGGGCTGAGCACTCTGCTCGGCCCACAAAGCTCGGTGAAGTTGCATAAAATCGCGAGATTAGCAACAAATTAGTCATTCAAAAAAAAATGCGCTTTCGCTGGTTCATATAAATCGCTTAAAAGCCGCATAACGGAAGGAATAATGAACTGAGTATGATAGATTTGTTTTTGGCTGACATTCGCCACCGGAAGCGTTTAATGGACACAAAAGTCTACAGAGCCTGTTATAGTAATTTTGTTGTTGACCAGCAAGTTAACTATTTATTTAAGAGAAAATTCAAAAGAAGATTCTTAATTGTGAATAATTGTACCTACAGCTTTAATATCGCATGGAATATCACGTCGTGGATTTAGTTTCTTTGGCTACTCCTTACCGACCACTTCAGGGGTACAGGCGTGAAGATACTACCTGATATTGAGTTCCTTTTGTTATTTTTTAATCCATTCAAAATAATCCTACATTATTAAAGCGCGGTTAAAAAACAACTCCAACTATTTAATTCACACATCATTTGATGTTTTTCGTTTGGCCGGTTTCGAAAACAAGGTAGTTTCTAAAAAAACCGAAAAAATCAACTATTTCGACTCCAATTTTTTTGTATGCTGACAAGTTTCTACATTACTTCGGATCCTATTACAAATATTTTATTTTATTTTAAAGAGTACACTTCCGTGTTACTCCCATTACAAGTCCAGCCACCAAGTCTGTATCTGATAATGAGATCCCAAGGAAATAAAAAAAATACTGATATTTTGTGTACGTAGTCACGTTAGCGATATTTTTTAAGCGAAAATGTTTTTTAATCACTCAATAAAAACAATTTTTTATATTATATTACATACATATATGTATGCATACCTTCACATAGGTAGATAATATCGATTGCCAAATCTCACCAACCTGGCAGACCTGTCTGTCTTCCTCCACATTGTTGACTTGTTCCAATAAGAATAAACAATTGAGATATACATATGGGGGTGGGAGGGGGTCAAGTTCCAATTCTAATTAACGAGAAAAATTCAATAACACACAAACTGTTATTCATCGGAATTTATTTTAGCACCTGTCAATACACGACCACCAATGAATAATCCAATCATAAAAATATTTTTTTAAACGCAGTACTCTGTTTTGAGTTCAGTTCTCGCCGCGAATTTTCTTTTTTTGTCTTCTACCAATTGAAAAGGGATGCCACGAAGCGGTACCTTGAGTTTAGGAAAAAGAAAGAAGTCGGCTGGAACCATATCTGGTGAATATTATGGTTGCTCAATGGTATTTATTGATAATTTGGTCAAATATTTTGCATGGTAACAATTTTGTGCATAGGCGCATTATCGTGGCGCAAAATTCGTGATTTTTCTTTTCACAAATCTGGCCTTTTTTGTCAAATTTACTCGCTTAAAAGCCGCATAACGGAAGGAATGATGAAGTGAGTATGATAGATTTGTTTTTGGCTGACATTTGCCACCGGAAGCGTTTAATGGACACAAAAGTCTACAGAGCCTGTTATAGTAATTTTGTTGTTGACCAGCAAGTTAACGATTTTTTAATCGTTACATATATTAATTTAAGTAAAGATAACATGGTTCCTGAGGAGTTTGTTTCTCTGTTTTTTCTCCTGCCTAGCTAGGGTTGGAAACGGTGGTAGTGTGCAGTAGCAGTGTATTTACAAAACAAGGTGTTGCCCGTGGCGTTGCTCGGTTAATGGTCCCAAAATGGTAACATTTTTTCAGGATAAAAACTATCCTATTGCTAATCCAAGTTATCCTCTAACTTGAATTTCATAAAAATCGATTTAGCAGTTTTTGCGTAACAAGCAAACATACAAACTTAAAAAAACGTATAATAATAATATTAACAGGATTGGCGTGGAAGTTTACTTCTGCCCCATTCTAAATGTTAAAATTAGAGAAGTGTATTAAAAATATGGTTTCTTTTAGAGATGTACCGAATAGTGGATTCACGAATAGCCGAATAGTTACCAAACCGGATATTCAACAGAATTATTCAGTTTACGATTTCATTGTTTTACTTTTAAAACAGTTTATAACGTGTGCACTGCCTGTCGCTGCCGGATTATAGATAACGAGTGAGCACTGTGCCGTACCTTATCGCCTGCAATACGCGCGCATGCGCTTTCGCTCGTCGCCTCCGATCTCGGCGACGAAGACCTCTCTTGCGCCCGGCGCCTAACGCCGGGCAACGAGCCGCCAATATTCCTCCTTCCAATCCACCCAGTAACCAGAACGCAGCACCAAGTCGAGGTACGGTCTCCCGGGAGACAGCCCTTGGTGCTGGCGTTGTAGGTAACAGCCCCATGCATTTAAATAATGATGTCTCGGGCTGAGCACTCTGCTCGGGCCACAAAGCTCGGTGAAGTTGCATAATCGCGATATTAGCAACAAATTAGTCATTCAAAAAAAAATGCGCTTTCGCTGGTTCGTATAAATAAATAACATTAGAAATACAAACAAAGGTGCTTATTACTTAGTACATTTTTTTGATAATGTTGAATATATTGGCTTTGCAATGCGAGGGGGTATCCAAATAATTTACGATTTTATTAATATCTTACCTAATTCTATTAAATTGTCAAAATACATCAATTATATAAAACAACGAAAATAAATATGTGTTTTGTAAAAAAACCTTTTCTGGGCAGGTTAAAAGCAAAAAAGGAGAGCTAATTTACTTCAGTTCTCGGCTGCTAGAACTAGATATAAAGAAAACCGTGGGCCGCTTATAGTATAGATATTTTATTGCGTCCAGGAGACCTGGATGTTAGGCCTATTGTGCAAATCTACCTATTACCTCGGTGATCCCATGTTAGTCCAGGCTCCTTTGGAGAATAGATCATTTGCCTTCCTGCCAGGCAGCTCGTAACAGGCGAGCGTAGGCTAACTTTCACTAAGACCTTGACATCTGACTAGGTGGTAGTAATTCGCAGCGACTCGCCCGGATTTTTACCACCGCCTTGCCTATTCTTGCCGCCATAATCTCAGCGTGCCATTGACGTGTTCCGGTTCGGAGGGTAAGCTGACCGGTCAAGTTACTTTTGCTGGAGGCCTAATATCCCGGCTTCTGGTTGGTGGCGTGAATCTCTTTCTACCAGAAAATTCGTCTGCTTGTTTGCCGTCCAATTCATAAAAAAACCTTACCCTCCAAGCCGAAACTGGACCACATCAGTATGGCAAAAGTAAAAGACGTAAGTTGGCGGATCCCTACCTGGTTAATTTGCTGCACACCATTCTAACACCAGTGGTCTTGTTAATAGTAACACGTTTAACCTGTACTCACCTCGTACGAACTATTCTAGTCAGCGGTCCCGGACCACCAGGACTGGAATACTCAAACCGAATATATCGGTCGTATTCAAATAGCGAAAAATGCTGATATAGCCGAATACTGAATCGCAAACTAATATTCGGCGCATTACTAATTATTTTAGTCTTATATTTATTTTGAAGGCCTAGGAACGAATTCTTATTATGTTTAATTACAATAAAAACATTAAAAAATTAATCAAGCAACGCGAGGCGGATCACTATTTTATTAAGAAAATTATAGTTATTGACACTCTTTACGCAAAGCCTAGATTTTTAATTTTGTCTAAAAATAGGAAAATATCAGCGAACGGTTCTTTTGTCGTGTGTCTAATATTATGTACCAGTCGAACCGACAGACTTGTCATGTCCTAACTATGAATATCGTTTTTTTGATCATATCGAGCATTTCCGGAGACTAAAAAGAATATCGCCGCTGTGGTCTTGCGGTCCGGTATTGAACTTGAATTTTTTAAGATCCCGGTTTTGATTCCCGAGTCGGGCAACAAAAATAGTAAAAAAGTGTATTATAAGTTTTCTAGTATAAATAACGTTGCCCGGAATGGGGTATGTGGCCGGTTGCACTTGGCTTGCCACCATTTGCCACATTGCC
The DNA here is from genome assembly GCA_002245505.1 of Calephelis nemesis. Taxonomy (NCBI): domain Eukaryota; kingdom Metazoa; phylum Arthropoda; class Insecta; order Lepidoptera; family Riodinidae; genus Calephelis; species Calephelis nemesis. Next base: position 38,999 of record NJDD01003525.1, read on the forward strand.
GCATTGTGGGACTTCAGTGTCTTCGGCTAGTCGTGGTGAACCACTACCTATCTCTTCGAAAATATGGTCGTAAAAATACTTTTTTTTTCAAAAAAGTATTAGCTAAGTCGGTCCATCCATTCACGTTCAAATTGGGATTAATATAAATTTTACTATTTATGATAGTAGGTAGAACTGAATTTTTATGGGTATCCGTAGTGTGTAAGTATACTTATTTTTAAGTATATTTCTTTCGCCATGGACGGGAACTGTACCGTGGACGCGAATAGGCAAACTTATCCGGTATTTGAAACAGTTTAGGCAGCATTTTAACGAAATCTCTAGGACTGTTCAACTATTTCTTGTGTTTTCAATCACTATAGTAATATTTGAAAAAGTTTACTCAAAATTTTAACAAGATGTGACAAATAATCTCTTACTCATGAATCGAAGTATCGATTGATGAAATCCGCATGAAAATAGTATATTGTGTAGTTTGTTATTTTGACTATAAGGGCACTTGGTTGAATAAAATGTAATTATAATCTAGAAGTTTTGAGATGTTTTGAAATGTAAGAAATTGTGTTATTTACAGATATGTCTGAAGAACTAAAGTCCAGTGAGAATGTCGATACTGAAGCAGTTCTACGAAATGACGCCCTATTGTCAAAACGACCCACAGTTGTGCTGACTAGACTAGATTTGTACGAAGTTAAAAGAAATGAGCAATATATAGATCCATATTTAAACACAAAGAAAGTTGGATCATTTATTTGTGATATTTGTCAAAGACATTTTCTAAACAAAAGGAATTTGAAATTTCACATAAATAGTTACCACAACATATTAATACATGCTGGAGAGAAACGCCACCAATGTGATGTATGTAAAAAGTGTTTCAGTCAAAAAGGTTATTTGAACAGCCACAAATTAATGCATACAGGAGAGAAACGCCACCAATGTGATGTATGTAAAAAGCGTTTCAGTCAGAAAGGTTATTTGAACAGCCACAAATTAACGCATACTGGAGAGAAACGCCACCAATGTGATGTATGTAGAAAGTGTTTCAGTCGAAAAAGTAATTTGAACAGGCACGCATTAACGCATACTGAAGAGAAACGCCACCAATGTGATGTATGTAAAAAGCATTTCAGTCAGAAAGGTTATTTGAACAGCCACAAATTAACGCATACTGGAGAAAAACGCCACCAATGTGATGTATGTAAAAAGTGTTTCAGTCATAAAAGTAATTTGAACACGCACGCATTAACTCATACTGGAGAGAAACGCCACCAATGTGATTTATGTAAACAGCGTTTCAGTTTGAAAGGTGTTTTGAACAGCCACAAATTAACGCATACTGGAGAGAAACGCCACCAATGTGATGTATGTAAACAGCGTTTCAGTCAGAAATGTCATTTGAACAGCCACAAATTAACGCATACTGGAGAAAAACGCCACCAATGTGATGTATGTAAAAAGCGTTTCAGTCAGAAAAGTCATTTGAACAGCCACAAATTAACTCATACTGGAGAGAAACGCCACCAATGTGATGTATGTAAAAAGTGTTTCAGTCGGAAAGGTCATTTGAACAGCCACAAATTAACTCATACTGGAGAGAAACGCCACCAATGTGATGTATGTAAAAAGTTTTTCACTAGGTCAAGTGTATTAAAAAAACACGCGTTAATACATACTGGGGGGAAATGCCACCAATGTGATGTATGTAAAAAGTGTTTTAGTCAGATATGTAATTTGAACAGGCACAAATTAACGCATACTGGAGAGAAACGCCACCAATGTGGTGTATGTAAAAAGTGTTTTAGTCAGATAAGTAATTTGAACAGGCACACATTAAGGGTCCATGTATGCTAAAATACGTCAGCAGTATAATGTTTTTTTCATACAAAGCAATCATGGATCTTGGTGACAAAAATACACAAGATTAACATGAATATGCTTTATAAGACTAATGTTTCCAAAACACGATTCATTTCACTTTGCTCGATAGAAAAAAATAAAAAAGTTAACCCTTTTTTTGAAACGAAATCCAACTGTCTACTTCAATTATGAAAATATCGACACCAGAATTAACATAAACATAGATAAATACTATATATAGTATACCTAAAAGATAAGTGTTTCAGTTTTTATACTTTTTTTTTCATATTACTTTTATAGAGTCAAAACTAGTGATTTGTCGCTTAAGACGTTTACTTTAGAGCGCAATACTTCATGGTAATCATGGAACGGGGGAGTGCGGTGATAAGCTTTTCTGGCTGACTAAGTATGGGCCTTAACGCATACTAAAGAGAAATCCCACCAATGTGATGTACAGTCGTGGTCAACTAAATAAAGGACACTCTTTGGTTAAACCGAATTGCGAATTTATTTTTTATGTTCCAACGAGTCTAAACCATATTCCATATCTCTTATATGTAAGTATAATTAGTCATTTATTTGCCCGATTATACAAACAATAACAACTTGTTAAATCGTTAAACCTCTTTACAGTATAGCTGATAGATTATCGTAGTGCTATTTGTTCAAGTAATGCTGGCTCGCCATTTAATTAGAGACACTAAGATATTGCGTCCTATTTTAAAAATTTAAATCTCAATAATTTTTTACTTCTTCTCTTATTGTGGCAGTTTTGGCGGCAATCCTGATATTTATTTTAAGTTTTGAAAAATATTTTGAAGAAAAATGGGTAAAAATAAAAGTTGCGATCCAACACTACGAAAAATTATCATGATGTTTGTTGTCGAGCATGTTTGGTCATACCGAAAGATAGCAGAACATTTATATTGTTTAAAAACTATGGGAAACAACTTACTGTGCAACATGTCAGGCGCAATAACACAGATTTGAATGTGCCCAGAACAAAAAGATCGAGAAAAACAACTCCGCAAGAAGATAGAAGGATAACCAGGTTAGCTAAGAAAGATCCGTTTCTAGGCTTTATTTTAATTAAACACGAAGTGTTTGGGACAGACGAAAGAGCTGGTGTCTCAGCGAGGACCGTTCGACGACGTCTGGTAGAAGCAGGGTTGTTTGGAAGAGTGGCTCGCAAAGTACCGTTGTTAAAGAAAGAACATAGAAATGCTCGTTTGGCGTTTGCACGTAAATATGGACATTGGACCTACGCTCAATGGCAACATGTATTACAATGTACATGTAGACCAAGGTTAGTTTGATTTCTTCAGATTTAAGGCAATACGTACGGCGTCCAGTAAAAGCGGAAATGAGTCCAAGATACACAAAAAAGCAGGTGAAACATGGCGGTGGAAACATTAAAATGTGGGGTTCATTTTCTGGACGTGGAGTGGGACCTGTGAGGAAAGTTCAGGGTAACTTAGACCAACATCAATACAAGGCAATATTGGAGGAAACGATGCTTCCCTATGCTGAAGAGCATCTCCCTATTATATGGACGTTTCAGCATGATAACGACCCGAAACATACCGCCCGTTCAGTCAAGTCGTTTTTTACCAGTCAGTCAGTATCGGTGCTAGATTGACCAGCAAATAGCCCGGACCTTAACCCAATCGAGCACCTTTGGCACGAAATCAAGAAAAAAATAGCCACTTATCGTACCACAACTTTAGATGAACATAATGAAGCTTTTTGTGAAGCATGGGCAAACATTCCTGTCGAAACATGCCAGAAACTGATAATGTTTATGCCACATCGGTGTCAAGTGGTAATTACTAACAAAGGTTTTGCTACGGGGTACTGATTTTACACGTAATAAAATGGAGCTGTTAAATATATTATAATACTGCAGATTCTTAGTTTTGTTTAACTCTATTTTTCATTATAGTTTACTGTCCTTAATTAAATGTCCAGCTACAGAATTATACCTTAAAATTGAATACATGTTCAACCTTTGATGTTAAATACTTTTTTCTATTTATTTGTTCTTTTATTTACAGCCATTTAAAGCATAATAATGGGACCGAATTATGCAAATAATAGTTACTGAGAAATCAATAGGGTTTTATATTTGTATGTACATAACCGGTTATTGTTCTTCACTATCTTGCATGTCCCTAATTAGTTGACCACGGCTGTATGTAACAAGTGTTTCAGTCGGTCACATGATTTAAAAGCTCACAAGTTCATGTTTAATGTCGATGGTCTCCAAGAGGACCCAAGTAACCCTAACTGTTCCTTACTCCATGAAGTTACGTATTGAGACCACCCCCACATTTCCAAACTTCTAGTGTCATCTCGTGTACTCGGGGAGGTGGCTTGCCGGTCTGTGTATCTATTAGGACTTGTTCTAGATTCCATATTGTGAATGGTGGCGCTAAGGCTCGAGCCCTCAGATCGGCTCGCCAAAATACTTTGTCCCAACAAGAATCAGAATCAGAATATTCTTTATTCACATGAACCATACAAGTGGTAT
>NJDD01003525.1:43502-61259 GCA_002245505.1 Calephelis nemesis
GGGTGGTAGGTTGGGAATTAATTGTATCCTAAGCCATTTTTCATAATTCTCATAATTCATGTTGTCGTGATAGTCCCCTGTTTTGGTGCCAGCTTTAAAAGTTAATAAAGCATTTGGTATAAACCCAGCTTCAGATCCTGCGTGGACTATCACGACTCGTTGTCCTTAGAAATGGGTTTTTTTAGTCCTTCCGTAGGGCCATCGCTCCAGGCTTTGGTTGTTGAGTGAATCTACGTAGGATTCATCTGTGTAAACAATGGGTCTTCCTTCTTGTCGATATTTTCTTATTTTTCTTAAATATTCAATGCGTTGTAATCGAATATTCGATGTTTCTATTAGTAATTTACGGTTGTTTTCTGTTTTTTTTCCAGCGAAATCCTAACTCCTTTACAATTACACGAAGACTTGTTTCTGACCCTTTAAAGTTTATATCTTCCTCAAGTTTCTTTTTTAGTTTCCCGATGGTGGGAAGTTCATTATTCGTCTTGTGAAAATTGTGTATACATCTTTTTATAACACCTTGGTCAAAATTATCAATATTGGTAACGGGTTTAGCTCTGGGACGTTTTTTTCCAGTTGTTCTGAAAGTAATTAGCAAATCGGAACTCTTGGCTTGACTTGCGATATTTTTTACAGTGCCAATTGAAGTCTTAGTGGCCTCCGATGTCCGCTTTTGAATTTGAGCTAATTTACTGACTACACAATTTAATTTAGAAACAGTTTCCGTTTTCATTACCTGCATAGTCTGTATAGTTTGGTTATTCTCCGACTGACTGAGTAAAGTAGCAACTTCCTCAATCTGACTTCGAATTTGCTTCAATGAATCGATACATTCGTCAGATTCTTTGTAGCGGAAGGGGGTCCCCATTTTTCCTCGTCAAAAACCTCAATAGTAATATATTTGTCTCGTCTCGCGTTCAATAAAACAATTTTTTCAGGTTTCACTACCGCCTCTCTCTAGGCTTTCAGCGCCCACAGGGAGGCTTTATTGCCCACTTTAGGAAAAGCTGTGCTAGAGCTACTGAATCCATTTTCTTTTTATGTGAGACGTTAGTGAACAAGCTCACAGATCTCCTGATAGTGAGGAATAACCTTGGCCTATAGACAACATAGATGTAGGTGCGTCGCTGTTTTGTGACCGGGATGTTAGGCTATTGTGCAAATCTACTGGCTACCCAACCCTCTGGGCCAGAACAGAGTCATGGGGATCCCTACCCGAGCAAGTTGCTGGACAGCCCTCGACTAACAGTTGTCTTGTTGGTGATAACCTAAATTTTAACCAGTGCTTGCCTTTTACGAGTTGCCTGGCAAAGAGGCAGATGATCTTTTCTGCTCAGAGTACCAAAAAGGAAAAAAGAAATGTTGGATTTGGAGTGTCTGCGACACTTAGAACGATATATACCTAGGCCATTTTTGTCCAGTTTGTCCAATAGTATTGGAAACCAAAACAGATTTCCTGATAGGTATTAAGAAACTTAAGTCACATACATAAATATATCAAGTAGGTACCTATTATATAGTTTTACACAAATAAAAATAAATTAAATTCTTAAGATTTTATTACAAAAATAGTTCAAATTTTTACATCTTATGTTTTGTCTTTTAAAATTTTAAACTAACATTTTTGAAGCTGTATTTAAAAGAGTGTTTAAAATTGTGATAAAAATTGTTAGTTTCGTAACTATGGTCACGAGTATTAAACGTATAATTTACACTTTTCACCATCTGCATTTGGTCGAATTCTTTATAAACTTTTTATATTCAGCCAAGTGATTTCACTTTACATATGAAATACTTAGGTACCTACATAGTTTAATTTTTGTAGATACCTTACCGTCAGCAGTACGTAGGTAGCTTTAGCTGAACTAAAGTCTGATAATTGAGTAACAAGTGAAAGGGATTTGCTTATGTGTAACATAAAGTTAGATATGTACCCTGGAATAGTGAACTTGTTAAAAAGTGTATAAATATTAAAGGAACCCAATTACATAAAAAAATCTCTAAACTTTGGTATGCAGATTTAAAAAACTAAATGTGCCTGGGACCCTCAGATTAGATAACAGGGGCCTTATCATGATAATATATAGCTAGCAACATTATTTTAAAATATTGTACAGACAACCACAACTTAATTTATTTGTTGTATTGCTTATAGTTTTAATACACATAACCGTAGTAGGTTCTCATACAAGCACCTAAATATTTATTAATGGTGATATATTTGGTTACAGCTGTAGAAACTTACAATTTTTGGGCTGTTTAAAATTTTTAGTCGCAATAATAACTTATTAATATTTCCTTTAAGGACCATCTGAAATGGACAACGTTAAACATCTATTTGTACTTGATATTTTCCATCGATAGCGCTTGGTAAAACTTCCAAATATTCATATTTTTAAATGAAGAAACACTTGCTAGTGTTTTACGTATCACTTGTGATTTATTAATTTATTAATAACCTACTGATTTCAATTGTAAAAGCATCCACAGAACAAAAACTGTACTAAACAATATTTTTGTTTTTTAAACCTAAATTCATTTTATATATAGTGGGTAGATATAAAAAAAAACTCAAATGGAACTAATGTCCCGATTCAGAGAGAGAGAAAAAAACCGTTAGTAACTCCATTGTCTAACTTATTAAAGTTTTATATTAGTAGTATTAAGTACTTACTATGAATCGAGTTTAGATTTACAAATAAAAAACATTGTTTGGTAGATATTTTAAGTTTTAGCCCTGATGATACAGTTAAAAGCGCAACCGGTAAGCTGTTTATAAAATAATAAATGATGAGTGATGTGTAAAACAGTGCATGTGTTTCTTAATTAAAAAATACAAAATAAAACATCTGAATTCAAAAAGCTGTTACAATTATTGTAACAAATTGGAATTAAATATTATTATTTTTTTAAATAATATTTAAGCATATTATGTAATATGTTGATAAAAGAATAATAAAATGTAACTAGTTAACAAACATGTATTTGTAATTATTCACTAATAGATTTTGGCATTTATGTTTATGTTTCTTAAATGGCAATTGTATATTAAAAAACATTTAATTTTTGATAAGCATAGTGTTTCTTATAAATCATGAAGCTACATTATTACTGAAGGATACACTCCTTAATACCTCATTTACACTAGCGTACGAGTCGCAAGACGAGGCAAGAGCCGAAGCACAAGGTAAGAGTATATTTTATAGACGCTCGCGGATCGCCTCGTGACTCGCAGCGCTCGCGTCCGGAGTGGTATATTGAGCACGAATCAAAGCACCTCGCAACAAACCGCGAGCATGGCGAATGTACGCAAAATTCGCGCTCTCGCTATATTCGAGTTTTGACCTTGGCCGCGTAGGTTGTGATTTGCAATCTGCCTAAATGAATTAGTCTAAAAAAGAAACGTTTTGGATTTTGGAATGATTTAAAAAATAACCGTTAATTTGAGATCACAAGCATAGATTTCATAAAAATAACCAAAGAGTGAACGACGTTTGGGTACCTAAGATTAAGTGAAGAAATGTGTAGACCTTCAACTGACTTAAAAATTAAAAAAAAATCTCTAATTCACCCCAAACCTTCAGCATCTGCGGCGCAAAAACCATCTATGAAACAACTTTTTTTCTTTTACTTTTATTTAAATTAGTCGCTTAGCACTAGAAACTTAGTAAGCAAAGACATGTTGTCGCTAACACTTCGACGTCCTCCATTCTGGCTAGCTTGAGGCGAGGTACGCGGCGAGAGAGCAAATGTAGTATAACAAAGAACTGATGTCATTTCCAAATATTGCTGACTCACTCTAATTTAACGGCTTCTTTTTCTGAAGTTCTTGTGATGGTAATTAACAAAGTCAAAACAAAAGACAGGCGGACACATTAGGAAGAGTCAGCGATCTTTGTAAATTAGTTGAGAGTTGAGACCTAACTAAGTACTTAAGTAAGTATCTTCATTCCAATATCCCCGAAAAGGATGGCGGAGGCACTACCAGGGCACCCATGACTAGTCGAAGATTCTAAGTCCCACACTGATAGGTGGCAAGCCTATCGTCAACCGGGCACATATTCAATTTCGAGCAACGTTTTTTTATTAGAAAATGGGAAAATCCCAATATTTTGTTGCCCGACCCGGGAATCGAACCTAAGACCTCATGCAGTCAAGTCCAACAAATAGACCGCTTGACCACAGAGACCTGACTACCATTTAAAAAATATAAATATAAGCTACAACACAAACGCAAGCGAAACATATAAAAACTGTAAAAATCCTATTTTAATACATTGATTTATATAATCGTCGCTATTTCGTACATGTATAACAAGCGTATGTATAACAACATAATCAGTAGATGCAAATACGTACAAGTTTTACTCACTATAAAAAAAAGTTTTTTTTTGCAAGTTTTACTAACTATAAACCATAAAAAAAACTTTGAATCGTTATAACTTATCAAGCGTCCTTTAAAATTATATAGAACCTAGGCATAGCCTTTACCATGAGTTGGTATAGATTACGTTCGGTAATTTACGTGTCAAAATCTGTGACACTTGGTTTAAAAATGAGTTTCTCTTAATTACCGATAGAGGCGTTGTTCAAAGTTTTCATACAAATTATTTACAAAGACGGTATCAAAGCCCGGTGAATTTGTAAAAACCGCAAGGTGGGCAACACATTAGTCATTCAAAAAAAGACGGTAGCGCTGTAAACTTGACAAGCCTTAAACTCGTGGTAATGGCTATAGACGTAGCCAACGTGTTCATGCCACGTCATGTCACACATGTCATAGCTCAACGTAGCCAATCAGTTCTTTGTTAAGGAGTATAAACTCCAGTAGTAATATAGTTTCATATTAGAAAGACACAAACAATAATTAATATACTTTCCGCAGTCCGTCACAAGGTATTACATTTTTGACATATTATTGTCACAGAGTCTTTACTATGAGTTGGTATAGATTACGTTCGGTAAGTTACGTGTCGAAATCCATGATAATTTCGGTCTAAAAATGTGTTTTTCTTAATAACTAGTGGAGGCGCTATTCAAAGTTTTCATACAAATAATTTACAGAGACTGCGGGGTGTATAGTAAACTTGACAAGTCGTTAACTCATGGTAAGGGCTCTGTACCGAACTCACATAACGCGGGGCATTTGCTTGCATTTTCAGCACCATTATTATATAGTAAATTGGGGCCACAAACATGAGAGGTCAATTTATCCACTGTAGCTCCCAATCAATGCTTGTTAAACAATGGTGTTTATTTTCAGTGGAACCCACAAATTTAGTATCTACTAGCTGTCCCGGCGAACTTCGTTCCACCCGTTCAGTTTGTATGGGAAAAAGTAAAATCTTGTTTTTCTTTGTTTTCTCGCAAATTTTTTCCTTTTTCTTATCTTTTAAACCTTCCCTGGACTTGAACAAATAATTAAAAACCAAAGTTAGCGAAATCGGTTCAGCCGTTGTCGAGTTTTAGCGAGACTAACGAACAGCAATTGATTTTTATGTACATAGATAAGACATTTTTACAGACGCTTAAAATAAACCTCGGAAAACGTTTATTAAAAACGTCTCAAATTGACAAGTCTAGAGTAATCTGACATGTGTAAAATATTCCATCTCTTTTGTTTTTGTTCTATTTGAAAAAGATAGAATGCATCTAAAATAACTCTAGTTTGTTTACAGTAGCATCGCCACCATTATTAATTAAACGGAGGGAATATTATTCACGGCCTTGCAACACAGAAACAGCTGTAAATTGGAAAGTTTGAAAACGCCGAGCAATATCAAGAGTTACAAATCGTAAGTTGCTGATTAATATTGACCTTTGAATCACGAAAAGAATATTGCCACTTTCAATTTCTTGGATTTTGCAGACTTAAAGATAGCGACCGTTTAGACGCGCCGGGACGAGGCGCATCATACATTATAAATGGTAGTACGCCCACTGTACCGGGCCGCTTCGGCCCGCGTACAGTGCACGTACGAGGGCCAAACTGAAAGTTTTTAGAACTGGCAACTTAAAAGCATTATATTAAAAAAATAAGTTTAAATTTTGAAAATAGAACTCTTTAACAATAATATTGAGTATACATTTCAATCATTTGTCATTTGTTTTACGATTTGGCGGCAAATTGAAAATTGTCTATGCACGTCAGAATGAATATAAGCCGAGAAAATTTTCGTGCAATGATTTTTTATGACTTTCGATGTCATATAAGTCAACAAGAAAGTTATGATAGACTTCGATTGGCTTTTCACGATGAAGCCCCATCTCGTGCCACAGTTTACAACTGGTTTAATGAATTCAAACGTGGTCGAACTAATCTCACCGATGATTTGCGTGAGGGACGGCCTTCTATAGCGACGACTGAAGACAATATCAGTGATGTATGATAGAGACTGACAAAAGAGTGACCTATCAGCAGATTCGGACAAGTCTAGGCATAGGTATGAGTCAAGTGCACAAAATCCTCCATGAACATTTAGCGGTCAGGAAGCTTTGTGCCCGCTGGATACTGCATAATTTGACCGAGGCTCAAAAACTCCGCCGTGTTGATTGGTGCCAAGAAATGATGCAAAAATTTAACGGAGGTGACTCAAATGCTGTGTTCGACATACTAACTGGTGACGAAAGCTGGATTTACTGTTATGATCCGGAAACCAAAAGACAGTCTGCTCAGTGGGTGTTTCCTTCCGAAGAGTTGCCAACTAAAGTGAAGAGAAGTCGAAGTGTTGGAAAAAAGATGGTGGCCTCGTTCTTCGGAAAGACAGGTCATTACGCGACAGTTGTCTTAGAGGATCAGAAAACGGTTAATGCAGAGTGGTGCACTAACAACTGTTTGCCACTTGTCTTGGAAAAGTTCGAGAGAAACGACCTCGCAGCAGGATCCTCCTTCATCACGACAATGCCTCGTCGCACACCGCCAGGCAAACGATCGACTATTTGGCGACCTCAGACGTGGAATTACTGGGTCACCCGCCGTATAGCCCCGACCTTGCACCCTGCGATTTTTATTTATTCCCGAAAATAAAAGAAAAAAAAGATGTTTTTTTGTATTGATTTATTTTATTTCATTTATTTTTGCTTAAATTTTGTCTAATATTTATTTTTTTCTTTAGTTTTGTTACGTACATAGTTGTTGTGTTCTTGCCTTTAATTTTATTTTGTAATTATTCGATTTCCTGTCTTTCCTGGTTGTCTGGTAGAGATTGCTTTGAGCGATAAGACCGCCATTTGTACATTTTTGTTTTGTAATATTTTGTTCTGTATTTTATGTTTATGTTTATATTGTACAATAATGAATAAATAATAAGAATAATAATAAAAACTTCGAGGAAAACATTTTATGGACGCCGAAGAAGCAGTGGCTGCGTTTCAAAACGCCGTCGAAGAGACCCCTAAGGCCGAGTGGGCAAGGTGCTTTTCTCAATGGTTCCATCGAATGCAGCGATGTATTGATGTAAATGGACGCTATTTTGAAAAGTTATAATTTGCTAGTTAGTTAATGCTTAGTTTTTGATTTTCTAAGAACTTTCAGTTTGACCCTCGTATTTGTCCGCTGCGGTTTCCCGCGACCCACCCCGCGCACATTCCCCGATCACCGATACGGCATACAGTTACCCAAGATCACGATATCATTGTTGTTATTCACAAGCAGCACTAGTGACATTTTAACGCTAAAGTTTTGCATGACAACTACTAGAGGCGCTATTTTCCATACTTGATGATTTTAACGTCGAGTCGCCTCTCTATTTTTTTGCTTTACTCTTTGGCGTTGAGTACCAGAAATCCGCTGATGCGATGCGACCTAGCCCTCCTCAGGGTGCTTTGCTATGCGATGTGCCCCGATCCGATACGCTCCGCCCCGCCAACAGTGGACGCTATCCTTTAAATTACGCCACTCACAATACAAACGAACATGAATAATTTTGTAAACTTTAAATTTTAAAACCTACGTACAATATATGAATTTATATAAATCTATTTGATCTGTGTATCTCTAGATAAATAAAATTTGTTTTATTTTTTATAAATTGATACATGTACAATATGTATCATGTACTTTAATATCTTAGTATTAATAAGCACTGTGCTAGTGTGTTTTATTAAAATATCATAGTTTATTATAGTGATTTTAAAAGTTGCAAAAGTTTAAATTTCAAAAACATTTGTTCTAAGGGTACTAGGATATCTACATATAAGCGTTTGTAATCTTACAAAAACCAGACATGCAGAAACCCTTACTGGTAATGTCTCGACTGCAAGAGCATTTATCAAAAAACAGACACCCGAGGTTCATTTGAAAAAATAAAAATAAAATTACGAATTTTAAAAATTTCTTAACGTGCCTACCCTACATATGCTTCTATAACGCTTCTTACCTTTATTTCAAAAAATACATTATTATTGCCAATAGGCGATCACGCCTAGCGATCTTTTAACGATCAACAATTGGTTTCATTCATTCCATCGTCAAATACTTCCTAATCTGAACATACTCATTAATCTAATGTTAATACCTTATTTTATTGGCAAAAGGAGGTTTTCTAAGAAAGTTTCTTAACTAGTTTAAGCATAGTCGATGCGTTTTTTTTTTAATTTTACCACTAGATGTATTTAGTTTTTTATGTTTTATTTAAAGATTTAGAGTGAAAACTTGAATTTGTTATTAGCACTACAAATTGTATAACAGCATTTTTCAAGCGACGCAACAGATGTGGGTAGAAAATGGTTTATCATCTGTATTGATGTTAAGTGTATTGTGGTAGTAGATTCATACGCTCCTTTTTTAATTAATAATAAACATTACACTAATCTCACTATAAAATTGTTATTGTTATGTTTTTTCCCGTGTTGGTCCGGGCTTCTTTGTAGAATAGACTATCTGCCTTCCTTGCCAGGTAGCTCGTAAAAGGCGAGCATAGGCTCACCGTCACTAACACCGTGACATCTGACTAGGAGGTAGAGCTTAGCAGCTACTCGCCCGGATTGGTACCACCGCCTTAGCTATTCCTTCCGCCATAGCATCAGTGCTTGCTATTGACGTGTTCCGGTTCGGAGGGCAAGGTAGCCGGTAAACTTACTTTTGCTCGAGGCCTAACATCCCGGCCTCAGGTTGGCAACGCACCATTACCACCTTTGGTGTCTCTAGGAGGCGTGAATTTCTTAACATCAGGAAATCCGTCTGCTAGTTTGCCTTCCAATATCACAAAAAAGAAAAGAATACTTAATGCTTAGGTATACTAAATGTGCCACTTTGCGGTTTTATTAATGTAGCTACTGTTTTTTTGTCCAGATCAGTCTAAGTTACTTGATTTTAGCGAATCTTACAACAATAAAGAAGCTTTGAGCTAAAAAAATAATTTTGACGAATTATGTCATTTATTTTCGCTTGTAAATAACGACCAGCTTTTACAGGTTATTTTAAACGAGCATGTCTTAAACGCTATTTTAATATACCACTCGATCAGTTTTTTTGTTTGAGACTAGCTGTCCCGGCGAACTTCGTTCCACCCGTTCAGTTTGTATGGGAAAAGGTAAAATGTTCTTTTTTTTAGTTTTCTCGCAAGTTTTTTCTTATTTCTTATCTTTTAAACCTTCCCTGGACTTGAACAAATAATTCAAAACCAAAATTAGCGAAATCGGTTCAGCCGTTCTCGAGTTTTAGCGAGACTAACGATCAGCAATTGATTTTTATATATATAATAGACTAGTAAAGTTACTCTTGTAGCTCGAATTATGCATTATTGGAAATTGGAATCGAATATGTCATTTTAGGTACTCTTGAACACAATTTAGTTAATAGTAAATTATTTTATCCTATTCGTGGAAATTATTTATAATTAAATGTTAATAATCCTCTAATTCTGTGTTCAAAAGCATCTAAAGTTCATTACACGATTCCAATTTCCAATTCGCATGATATCTAGATTCAAGAGTAACCCTACAAGCAAATCACCATTGGAGTTTCTCACAGATTTTAGACTGAAGAAATTCCGGACTCCTACATGTAGCTTAAAAGCCTTTTCTTAATTTGTATTTAGACGTCATTTAGAACCAAGTCCCTACGAAATAATTGGAAGAGTATCTAGAGTTTTACTTTAATACTAAGACTTTATTATCTTAAAATGTTTAGCTGCTATTCATAGACAGATACTTAGAGCCCTAGTTTTTGTGTTACGTCTGAAACTAACGGAATTTTAATTAAGGGGCCATATACGCTAAAATACGTCGGCAGTTTACTGTTTTTTTCATACAAAGCAATCATGGATCTTGCTGACAAAAATACACAAGATTAACATGAATATGCTTTACTAGACTAGTGTTTCCAAAACACGATTCATTTCACTTTGCTCGATAGAAAAAAATCAAAAAGTTAAACCTGTTTTGAAAGCAAAACGCAAATGTCTACTTCAAATATGAAAATATCGACACCAGATTTAACGTAAACATATACGTACGATCCGATAAGTACTATACCTAAAAGATAAGTGTTTCAGTTTTTATATCTTTTTTTAAATTACTTTCATAGTGTCAAAAATAGTGAATTGTCGCTTTAGACGTTTACTTTAGAGCGCCATTGTTCATAGTAATCATGGAACGGGGAAGCGCGGTGATTGGCTCTTCTGGCTGACTGAGTATGGGGCCTTAAGTAATTCCAACAACTTGATACAAACTATAATCAAAGTCAAAAAAATTTAAGTGTTATTACTTTTACATTTTAACAATTTAACTTTAAAAATATAAAAAATACAACGTTTTGAAATAAACTAGTTGTTCTTAATTAGGCGAGTTTTTGTTTTAATAGATATTTTTAACAGTCAATGTAACGGGAAAGTACTAAAATTAATATATCAACTGTCTTATTATTTAACTTTTTTTTATGACATAGGAAGGCACACAAGCAGACGGATTTCCTGATGGTAAGAAATTCACGCCGCCTAGAGACACCAAAGATAGTAATGGTGCGTTGCCAACCTGAGGTCAGGATGTTAGGCCTCGAGCAAAAGTAAGTTTACCGGCTACCTTACCCTCCGAACCGGAACACGTCATTAAGTTATGGCGGCAGGAATAGGTAAGGCGGTGGTACCAATCCGGGCGAGTCGCTGCGAAACTCTACCACCTAGTCAGACGTCACGGTGTTAGTGATGATAAGCCAATGCTCGCCTTTTACGAGCTGCCTGGCAAGAAAGGCAGATGGTCTATTCTGCAAAGGAGCCCGGACCAACACGGGGAAACTATTGGTTATGGCTAAGCAAGGGTATTAGTTATAAACTATGACAATGAGATTCATCAAATAGCGGATAAAATAAAGGTAATAGGTATTAAAAGCTTTTAATATCTAGCTTGAAATAAATCTTTTATCTAGTAGAGCTCAAAGTAACTTATGTCAATTGTATTCTAAAATATCACGAAGCTTAAAATTTTAAAACGCGTATTCCTTTAAGCCTAAATGTTAAACCATGCTTGTACTTAGTACTAAATGGTGCTCCCTTGATTCTTAATTATATTTACAACACGTGTAGTGTTAAGGCCACTAAGTAGCGATGCATGATCACGAACTCCTTTTTCGAGTACTTTTCTATCTTTCGAGTCGATCGTACATAAATTACGTAAGTTTGGTAATAATATTTTATATTTCTGTAACATTTTCATTTGTGTGTCTTTAGTCTTTGTCTTAAATGTCGTGGACAACAAGTTTGGATTCCTGTTTATCAAATAGAAAGGTAAAATCAATATATTGTTACAATTTCCACAATCTATTTTCATTTTTATAGTTTAGCCAACCGGTTTCGCTATACAAGAATCATCAGGGCTATATAACAACTGAAGTTTTGTTGAAAATAATTCCGCCTAATTGTCATCCTCAAAAATGACAATAAGTATTTAAAATCGGTATAAAAAATTAGTATAATGTATCAAGTCAAACAGACATCACAGATATTAAAATGACTAGAGAACAATTAATTAAAGTAGTAAGATTTTAAAAAGTTACGAATTCGTTAAAGTTTTACAAGCCGTTTAAATAATCTTATTGTTGCATATTCGGCTATTCTTAGCCTGTATCATAATGTGCAAGTACAGTTTAAAAAGTTATTTGATATCACCAGACTAAACATTTAAACATGTTTCAAGAAGTAAAATCGACTCGAATGTTCGGTTTTCGATTAGATCTCAGTGATAGGACTTTCTCGTACTCGTGCATCGCTACTGAGGCCCTCCCTTTACTAGAAAGTTTGTATGGGTCTATATAAACCTGTGTACCCACACAACCTCGCTCGTAAGGCAGTTATTAACATTGCAGCACCAGACAAATCATCCAACAAGTTGGCACATTCGCACACCAACAGGTACATTTTATCACCATGAGCAGCTACAGACTTGTGAAGGGCGATCTTCCTCATACCCACTGAATGTGGTAAGTGACGGTACAACATACGAGCTCCGGTCCAATATAACCAGTTTCTCTCAAACCTTTCACCATCATCCCCTTCGAAAACCTGAAAACCAGAAACATACGTTGCACTTTATAATAGGTACTTTACAGTTTTTTTTTTACTTTACAGTTTTCCCGTTTTGGTTCGGGCTTCTTTGCTGAATAAACCACTTGCCTTCCTGGTAGGCATCTCGTAAAAGGCGAGCATGGGCTTACCGTCACTAACACTATCACTGAACAATATAGTCTTTTTTTATGTTATAGGAAGGTAAACAAGCAGACGGATTTCCTGATGGTAAGAAATTCACGCCGAATCGGTGTCTCTACCAAAGATGGTAATGGTGCGTTGCCAACCTGAGGTCAGGTCAGGATTTTAGGCCTCGAGCAAAAGTAAGTTTACCGGCTACTTTACCCTCCGAACCGGAACAGGTTATGACGTAATGGCGGCAGGAATAGGTAAGGCGGTGGTACCAATCCGGGCGAGTCGCTGCCAAACTCTACCACCTAGTCAAATGTCACGGTGTTAGTGACGGTAAGCCTATGCTCGCTTTTTAGGAGCTGCCTGGCAGGAAGGCAGATGGTCTATTCTGCAAAGGAGCCCAGACCAACACGGGGAAAAGTCAAGGATTTTCTTTGTATCCCCCTCTCTATTACATCTTGTAGAAGGATCAATGTTGTTACCTATATCCTCTGACCAAAGACTACTAGCGCGAGTCTGCTGAATTTCGTTGCCATCACCTTTAGTGTGGAGGTGTGATTGACTAATCAACTAACAATTTTACAACTTACATATCGTATAAATAAAATGGTATTATGAGACACAAATACGAGTATGTATACACAAATATATACACGCACAAACATACACACACACTCACTCACACACACACACACACACAAAATGCATGATATATATAACCTAATCTTAAAAGTTTCCCCCGTGTTGGTCCGGGCTCCTTTGCAGAATAGACCATCTGCCTTTCTTGCCAGGCAGCTCGTAAAAGGCGAGCATTGGCTTATCATCACTAATACCGTGACATCTGACTAGGTGGTAGAGTTTCGCAGCGACTCGCCCGGATTGGTACCACCGCCTTACCTATTCCTGCCGCCATAACGTCATGACGTGTTCCGGTTCGTAGGGTAAGGTAGACGGTAAACTTACTTATGCTCGAGGCCTAACATCCTGACCTCAGGTTGGCAACGCACCATTACCATCTTTGGTGTCTCTAGGCGGCGTAAATTTCTTACCATCAGGAAATCCGTCTGCTTGTTTGCCTTCCTATAACATAAAAAAAAAGTTTATTTGTTTGTTATTGTATTAACTGATTTTGATTTTAATTGTTTTCTCGCACATAATATTCATGTAAATTTGTTATTATTATTATTATATTACAATATTTCATTAGAAAATGTAACAAAAAAAACTGTATGATAAATTTTGGTAAGGAAGAGCGAGACCACCTGACACAAGTATTTATTAGATACTTAGTAGGTTGGTCTCAACAACTGATTCAAGTAATGTAACTATTTTAAAGAAATAAACAACTTTTTAATTTTAATTTAATTTTACATAAATGAAACCGGCCAAGTGCGAGTCGGACTCGCGCACGAAGGGTTCCGTTCTATCATCAATCTTTTAAACACTAGCTGTTCCGGTGAACTTCGTTGCACCCGTTCAGTTTGTATGGGGATAATAAAGTATTGTTTTTCCCATCTTCCCTGCAACTTTCCCGGGTTTTCTATTCATAAGAACCTTCTTCTGACAATTACTAATACAACTAAAAAAGAATTAGCCAAATCGGTTGAGTCGTTCGAGAGTTATGTGCTTACCAACACATTTAGCAATTCATTTTTATATTATAGATTACGTTTGTAGTATGGGAACCCCTTTTAATATTTACTTCATTGTTATTCAATTATTTTGAAATGTAATGTAAATTTTCTATGAAAATTAGCGTCTACCTGTAAACGTTTTTGATATTGAGCAAAAAAATACGAAAAAAAAACACGTTTATTGTATGGGGACCCGCCCTTAATATATTTTTTTAATTTTTAGTATTTGTTATTATAGCGTCGACGAAAATACGTCTTTTGTGAAAATTTCAGCTTTCTAGCTATCACGGTTTATGAGATACAGCCTGGACAAAGACAGACAGCGGAGTAGACTTTTTTATTGTAATTCACAAAATGGTTAGGTAGGTTTGCTTTTAGGTGCTATTTTTTTTATTACAATATTTATTACTTTTTTTTATTACATTGGAAGGCAAACAGGCAGTCGGATTTCCTGATGGTAAGAAATTCACGCTGCCTAGAGACACCAAAGGTGGTAATGGTGCGTTGCCAACCGTAGGCCGGGATGTCAAGCCTCGAGCAAAAGTAATAACCTAAAAGTCTTACCTTATAAACACTAATAATAAATCCAGTTGTCGGTGTATGAGACTTCTTTGGACCACCAGCTAGATCATTGAACGGAGGTCTACATATCATTGCTACTTCGCTATACAAATCTAAAGTATGTGCGGCAGAGTATCTCATACTCTTCGGGTCGAATTTGGTCAACGAGGCACTTCTCATATTATTATAAAAAAGTAAAGGATCTGTTTGTGTTGTATTTATCACATAGTATGATATGAATGGAAATTCTGCGTTTCTTTCCATATTGGCTAAGAGCATTCCTCCTACGGCAGTGTTGGCATGAGCTACATCATTTAATAACTCCCCAGCGGCAGTTTTTTGTTTCATCAAGGGTTTGGCAAGCGGAGATTCTAAAATTGGTTCTATAGGTTCTAAGGGGCTCATCAAATGAGCTAAAATGCACAATTTAGGATCAGCTACTTCAAGGATGCTTAAGGAATTCTGAGTTTTTGTTATTAACCCTTTTTCTGGCGTCGGTGGAGGCACTGGCAACTGAAAAATAAGAAGGTTGTTATTGACTTGCGAACTTATTTTAACAGCAAAAGGCAAAAAATAATCCTACTCTTAACATGCTCATTAATGTTATCTTTTTTGCCACTATACCACTGACTAGTTGTCATATATAATATTCGAATTAACGATCACAGGGCAAATTGACAATGTAGCTTGTCACCATGTTACTTATCCATAATCGGGTCCCTCGGGTCGTCGATTCTCAGACAGTGTCTAAAGAGACGAGCTTGATACGTTTTCTAATTATGTTACGTTCTTGTCATTGCAAGAGCGTATAGACGATCTCCGATTAATTGAGGATTAAAAAAACTAGTAGGAGACTCACAAGCACACCGTCATGTGGGGATAGTCTAAGGAAAGTATGGCTGGATCTGTCTTTTGGCTTAAATCGCAATAGAGACACAGATGACTCTGTAGGCTGACGGGGCAAGTAGCAGCTAGGAGTAAATAATTTAAAACTCGAACCTAAATCTAGCCTTTAGAGACCCTATATCCTCAGACGAGTACACAGACTTTTAAAAAACCGTTCTCTTTGTTTTCGGCGAATTTGATTTTGGCCCGCAATTTTGAGTGAGGACATAGTCCCGATGTACTCGTACAAGTACATAGACGAAAACTCACCGGAAAAGTTTTCTCTGTCTTCGTACCACCCCTTATACTTTTAGAAAACATAAAATTATATTTTTTTTAAAAAGAAAGCTCCGGACTCTAGAGGCTAAGAATTACCAATCAGGATGAAGCCCGTTTAAGGCGAATAAGAGGTCCACTAAGCAGTTACCTACTTTTGAACGTGGGCAGCGTGACTGATCGTCTCTCTCGTCGTCACTCTCTCTTATTGAGTTGCTCTAACAGACAAAAAGGAATACCTGTGGTTCTCAGTTGGCTAACAAGACAGGTAACAACTAGTAAGTATACTAACCGGCACTCCATCAGGTAGGAACCGGTCTAAGGCATGTGCGGGAATCACAAAGCAGTCCCTTTCCAGTGTGGCCAACGAGACCGGCTCCGTCCGTCTTCGCTCCGTCGTGGTCGGTCGCTCCCACCGTAGCAGAGGCACCGACGGCTCGCGGTTGACCAACGGCTGCGGGGGCTCCGGCTCCGGTCCGGTACCACCACTGAGCACTGGACCACATCGTTCTGAAACGTGATAATATCATATTATAGCAACTTTAATGTATGCGCCTTAAGCAGAAAGTATCACGAAAAAAAAATCGTCTAGGTTATTTTAATATTATCTTATCGCGGGCTAAGTATACAGAAAAACAAACACGCAAAAGGAACGTTTTTTATGATTAGATTTCTGCCATGACACTTGACGTGTTTTTTAAACTTAAGAATAAATAATAAGTTTAAGACTTGGTCTATTATGATAGATTGGTGAGTCAATAAACGCTTAGCCATACCATATTATCATATTTGGTATACTAGATTTGGAGTTGATTAAAAATGTGTTATACCTTATGAAAGATAATTGAATATATAAATTATTGTTATGGGCTAAAAGCAGAAGATCAAGCGGTTCATACATCACCGGAGGTCTCAGATTTAGAGTAAACAGTTTTTTTGTTCCTATGAACTAACGTGTCTTAAGGGACGCAGCAGGGTAAGAAATTAAGATTCGCATTACCATTACCATGTCGAACGACGATGAGGAATATTCTGTGGGTGATACTGATATGTGGTACGCTGATGTTGTGTGACGCTACATAAATGCTTATACAGGATGACATTTAAAGTACTAGCCAATTTTTTAGAAACGATTCAGAATAAACAACACTTTCGATCTATGAAGTAATTAAAAATATTAACAAAAACAATTTATAATTTCTATCCACTGCAAATACAAGATATATAAACGTAAACAAAGCATAAAACTGGTTCCCACCGACCATAGTCGTGTTTGCAGGCTGGTGACGCCATGACTCGTACTAGGTACGATAGAGCGTGTCAACAAGTGAAGGAATTTTGAAGACTGTTTTAAATGAATGTTTATAAAAGTAAATATTAAAATTTGGCTATAATATTTAAAATGCATTACCATTTAAGCCTATTCCCTCTTATGTTAAAATTTGGTCGTTTTTTTCAAAGGAATCCTGTATAAGTAGATGATACGGCTCTACTTTACTAACTTCGCTGCGAGAAATAGTGTTATTTGTTTCATGTTCAGCTTTAAAAGTTCTTGTTAAAAGTTTTCTCCATATATTCTGTGACATTTTTATCACATTATTAATTTCTTTAAATTCTTCTACTCTCCTGATTTACATCATAATGCCTTTAATTTCGAAAACCATAAATTTAGTTTGAGGCAAATGATAGAACGCAGCGTACTTAAAGCAAAGTTTTAGATGACGGTAGGGAAAAAAAGTTATAGAGAGGCTATACTTAATGTTATTCCG
>NJDD01003526.1:0-13621 GCA_002245505.1 Calephelis nemesis
GTATTGTTTAAGTGATAGTGTAGTTTTTATTTACGTTAATTTTCTCTTGCCTCTTCAGAAACATGGAAACGCACAACTTAGCAGTTTGTTTAAATACATACACATCACGGGGGAACTCTTTATGTTCAAATAAACATAAGTCCTAAAGGTGTGTTTGAGTAGCTCGGTACGAGGGACAACCTTTCAGTAGCTCGGTAAGAGGGACTAACAGTGGTAGTGAAACTTAATTATAAGAAATAAACAACATTGATCACTTCACCAAACCACACAAGCCTTAATATATAGCCTGATAATATGATTACTTAACAGCCGCATTCACAAATGTCAAATTTATATTCCCATCTCTAATAAAATATCGATATTTCTAAAACGTAATTGCAGCTGACGTGTAATACACTTAAAAGATTGACGTGTGTTCTTTCCAACCGTGAACATTGAAAACCCTATCAAAAACGAATAACATTCACAAATTGAAACGGTTATTGTTATATCGATATTCAGAACTTCAAACTCTACTTGCAGCGGGCGTAAATATTTTATAGATCCACGTGTGTTTCCTTACCGTTAATGTTAATGACCCGTTCAAATGCTATATTAACACTCATAGCGCATTCTACCGATTTATCGACATCATTCAGTTTAGAACTCACTTATTTTATATTGCACAAATTTAAAGCTTAGTTTTCCCAATGTCGGTCCGGGCTCCTTTGCAGAATAGACCATCTGCCTTCCTGTGCCAAGCAACTCGTAAAAGGCGAGCATAGGCTTACCGTCACTAACACTGTGACATCTGACTAGGTGGTAGAGTTTTGCAGCGACTCACCCGGATTGGTACTTCCGCCTTACATATTCCTGCCGCCATAACGTAATGACGTGTTCCGGTTCGGAGGGTAAGGTAGCCGGTAAACTTACTTTTGCTCAAAGCCTAACATCCTGGCCTCAGGTTGGCAACGCACCATTACCACCTTTGGTGTCTCTAGGCGGCGGGAATTTCTTACCATCAGGAAATCCGTCTGCTTGTTTACCTTTCAATATCATAAAAAAAAGTTTATTACATTGGTATCCTTGACTTTAAATAAATAAAGTGGCTAACACCCCTATTCAAGAAGCTTACTTGGCTAAGTAAAGAAAAAACGCTGTGTGAAGTACGACATTTAGCTATGCGTTTTTTACGTCAAGTTCTCCAATTCATGATCTTAGAACTGATATTGATATAGGTAGTGTTAGTTATTGTCAGAAGGTTCAAAAAATCCTGTTTGTTTCAAACTTCTCTATTGCAGGGAAAATGGGCAAAACAATGCTTTAATCCATACAAATTGTTTGTAGCTGTTAATGTCAACCAATACGAAATTCGCCGGATCTGCAAGTACTATATCCTATTTAATATTATAAACACTAAAGTTTGCATGTATGTATAGATATTTGTTACTCTTTCACGCTAGAATGGCTGAACAGATTTGTTTGAAACTTGGAAGATAGATTGTGACTTGGATTAACGTATAGGCTACTTTTAGTCCCGATTGCACAGGTTCCTTTGAAAACGCGGGCAAAGCGGCAGGCAACAGCTAGTAAATTATAAATTAGCATTACTCCATTGCGACGTGAAAGGAGGTCAAATAAACAAGCAGCCTTTCGCATCTGAAATATTAATTCGGATATCGCTTTTGCTTCTGAATTTTCAAAGCTAACTATTGTCAATCGTTAGTTTATTCACTACGGGACGTTTTACTGTCTCATAAAAATGTGAAACTCACTAACAGGAAGATTTATGGCCATCACAGCAGCAGTAATTGCCTCCGAGTTCTAAAAACAGCTCAACATGCAAATTGCGACGTCAAAGGTGACTTATTATGGGGAACGAAGAAAAATTGCGGATGTCCTTAATAAAAAATCATACAAGATTTCTAAAACGAATTTTTGAAGGGTCTGATAATTAGTTATTGAACGGTTCATGTTTTTAGATAATACCAGCTGTACCGGTGAATTTCGTTGCACACGCTTTGTTTGTATGGGAAAACTTAAAAAGTTTTTTTTTCCAAATTAATTCGCCGTCTTTCCTTTTTGTATTCTTTTAAGCCTGTTCCTACAGAAGATCAAAACCAAAATTATCCAAAACGTAAAAAATAATTTTTATATGTATGAGAAGATTTAAATATCTAACTTATACACACTTGGAATTTAAAAATTAATGAACTTGATGAGTAGCCTCAAACTACGCTTCTATCAACTTGCATCCTTTAACAATTTTAGTAAATTATAAAACCATTTAATAATTTTAGTAAATTATAATTTAACAAATAAGGTATTTTGAAAAATTAATGTTATTTTTTTTGCCTATTTGACAAATTTTCCTATTTTGATATGTAGTACATTAGGCCGGCAAATCATGATCTATAGGGTTACTCTTGAAACTCGATTTCATATAAATTGGTAGTTGGAATCGAATGCCATTTCAGGTACTCTTGAACATACCACTAGCGGATTATAAACATTTAGTTAAAAAAAATTCAACGAATCAATGAAAACAAAATATTTTTAACTATAAGTACGTTTATTATTCGCTAGTAATGTGTTCAAGAGTACTTGAAATCGTAACACATTGGAAATAGGAATGTATAATACGTTTATTATACATTGGAAATAGGAATGTATAATACGTTTATTATACATTCCTATTTCCAATGTGTATAAAGACAAAAGTACTAAGGAAGATGACGGTCGGTCCGGTAGTGACAAACTTTTAGTTTGACTGGTCGGCGACTGTCGATTTGCTCAACTAACTATTTAGGCACATCGCGATATAGCTGAGCGCATCGTCTAAATTAAGGCCCCATACTCGGTCAGCCAGAAGAGCCAATCACCGCGCTCCCCCGTTCCATGATTACTATGAACAATGGCGCTCTAAAGTAAACGTCTTAAGCGACAAATCACTATTTTTGACACTGTAAAAGTAATTTGAAAAAAAGTATAAAAACTGAAACACTTTTATTTTAGGTATAGTACTTATCTATGTTTACGTTAAATCTGGTGTCGATATTTTTTTATATTTGAAGTAAACATTTGCGTTTTGCTTTCAAAAAAGGTCTGGATTGAGGTCCAGGTTAACGGGTTTCTGTGAAAACGCGGGTGAAGCCGCAGGCAACAGCTATTATTATATATAACAGCAAAAGTCTGTGTGTCTGTATTTCTGTTGCTTTAGGGCTAAGTCGCTCAACTGATTTTAATTACCATACCAACCATAAAATAATTGTGATATGGTGTGAAAGTTTGTATAAAAATCCTATCTCGTTAACGAAGTCGCGGGCAAACATCTATTTAATAATAGAGTATTGTCAAAAAATGTTATATAAAAAGTGATGACAAATATTATCTAGAAGTCTTCAAAGAAGTTCGCAACTCTCACGTACACTGATGAAGAGCGGGGACCTTGGCTAGCGCTGGTGACAATGAACGGTCCACATTCGTGGGCTATATTTATATTTAGCGTGCCACCTGCGGCCGGGACTCAGCTGTTCGTTACGTACTGGCTTGTAAGTGATTTCCTCCTGACCTTTGATTTTCATCGCAACGGGATTGTCAACCTTCTGGATTGACATCTGGAATTTATGTATTTTAGGAAGGGGACTCACTAAGAACATTCGAGTGTGTGAGTGGCTAGAAAAAAATTCTCACGAAAAGTTGTAACGACACTATTGCTACAGTAAACTATTGTTGTCTGTGCGGCGTGCGCATGTTACTCTGTCTGTCTCTCTCTCTATCTAAAAAAAAGAGAGAGAGAACTTCGTTCTATCCAGGTGTCCCTTGACACCTCTCAACTTTTTGTTTCTATCTATAGTTTTGCTGATTTCATATCGCAGTGATATCCGCTGAGTCTTTTCACATCTATTATTGGCTGAAAAATAGTTATCGCCTTTGTGGACGTGGACAGCCCAACACCTGGATCGCTAATCCAGGTGTTGGGCTGGACTTGTTGAGGTCCCGGGTTCGATCCCCGGGTCGGCGCCAAAAAGAAAAAAGTGGTTTCTCCAATTTTCTTAAAAAAAAATCTCGGGATTGAATATGTGTCTGGTAGGCGACAGGTTTGCCACCAATATATTTCTAAGAGGGGACTTTCTGATTTATCTGTAGCTTTATTTTTAGCTAAATTTGTTACATAAATTCTTGCAATTTTCTTAGTTGTAAATATTTATTACATGTACTTATTTATTTTTTGACATTTAAATATTTCACTGACAAACAAAATCCTACTTGCAAGTCTTCGCGGGGAATTAAGGATTTTTATTTGTAATTCATAAAAACAACAGCTGTTTTTTATTAAAATGACTTTAATTTTCCGTTTGTTTTAATATTTAGATGCCAATAATATACTTTATTTATGCATGGCAGGGCGTGGTGATGGACGACATCCCACCCGGTGGACTGATGACCTGGTCAAAGTCGCGGGGAGTCGCTGGTTACAAGCGGCTGGTGACCGTGACTTGGGCCACTCTTTGGGGGAGGCCTATGTCCAGCAGTGGACGTCCTCCGGCTGATGATAATGACGATGATGATACTTTTCTTATTTGTATAGTTTAAATGCTTTTGCTTTGCAAATCTATATTTATATGGAACCGGAAAATAAGGTTTTACAAAAAAGAAGTTTTTTTTATGTAAAAAAAATTTTTAAAGGAAAAATCAAGACAATGGCTTATTTTTTTAATAGAATTGGAAAATGCAGTGCTGGGTTTACCCTTTATAATAAGTTTAATTTATTAAAGCTTTAATGCAAAGCTGTTCGGCCTTCCCGGTGATTCTACAAGTATTTTGAAAGGTTGGTTAGCGTATGAGGCAACGATATCTTCAAAAAAAAAATATCACCACGCCCATATTCCGAGGTAGGCAGAGGCACAACCAGGGTACCCACGACTAGCCGAAGATACTCAGTCCCACAATGTGATAGGTGGCAAGCCTATCGCCTATCGCGAGCAAATTTTTTTTGTTTAATTAGAAAATTGGAAAAACCCAATTTTCTTTTGTTGCCCGACCCGGGATTCGAACCCAGGACCTCATGCAGTCAAGTCGGACAACTGAACCGCTAGACCACAGAGACGATTCAAAAATAATCTGATGCTATATTTCTCTCACAGAACATACTGTGACATGTCATAACTTTAAAATGTCAGCTACAAAGTAAATTCTCTCAATACGACCGCTACCTAACAGTACGGTTTATCTCTATGTATTTTTGTCGCAACTACTTCCGCGTCAAACTATCCAACTTACTATTTGTTGCTCTTTGACTAATAAATTAATAAACCTTTAAATAATTGAAATTTAATACACGATTGTTATTATTAATTACTAGTTTTTATACATTCACTAATTGTTTCATACGAGTATGCCTCGTGTGATTTCTTTTGTTTCTTTCTTATTACGTATTACAGAATGAGACAAGTTTGTGTCAAAAATATGTTGTCACATTTTTTTTATATATATAAAAGAGATAATCACCACATGCGATGCTTCAAACGTTAGTTGACGCTTGATAGCGCAAAGGGACGTTTGGAAAAAAAGGTTGAGGAGTACTAAGATATTATGTACTATAATATTATGTTCCGGCAAACTTTGTTCCAGCCGTGCAATTTGTATGGGAAAAATTAAAAAGTTGTTTTCCTTAGTTTTCTAGCAGTTTTTCCATTTTTTATCTTTTAAATCACCCTGGACTAGAACGAATTATTCAAAACCAAAATTAGCAATATCAGTTCAACCGTTCTCGAGTTTTAGCGAGATTAACGAACAGCAATTGATTTTTACATATAAAAAGAAAGAAGACTAGCTGTTCCGGCGAACTTCGTTTCACCGGTTCTGTTTGTATGGGAAAACTCAAAAT
The DNA here is from genome assembly GCA_002245505.1 of Calephelis nemesis. Taxonomy (NCBI): domain Eukaryota; kingdom Metazoa; phylum Arthropoda; class Insecta; order Lepidoptera; family Riodinidae; genus Calephelis; species Calephelis nemesis. The sequence continues at coordinate 5,870 of NJDD01003526.1, forward strand.
GTTGTATATCCTCGTTTTCCTTTTTTCTTACCTTTCAAAACCTTCCCAGGACTTCCACAAATAATTTAAAACCAAAATTAGCCAAATCGTAGACCGTTGCTGTTCTCGAATTTTAGCGAGACTAACGAACAGCAATTGATTTTTAGATGTAAGACAATGTACTAACGGAGTCGACTAATGTTGCCCTGTCAAAACTACGATTTTTTTATATATACTCCTGACAACAATTACCACAAAATCGGTCCATCCGTTCAAGCATTAAACGATGACCACGCAAAATGGATATTCATATTTGCACACCACAATGTGGTAAAACATCTGAAATGCTTAAATAATTTTGTAACAACTTTTAAAACACATATTCCGCCAATAAATATTTTTGAATTCATTTCATATCACTGACAAGTCTAACGTCTTTTTTATTACATAGGAAGGCAAACAAGCAGACGGATTTCCTGATATAGATTGACGCCGCCTAGAGACACCAGAGGTGGTAATGGTGCGTTCCCAACCTGAGGCGGGGATATTAGGCGTTGAGCAAAAGTAAGTTTACTGGCTACCTGACCCTCCAAACCGGAACACGTCAACGGTAAGCATTGGACGTTATGGCGGCAAGGAATAGGCAAGGCCGTGGTACCCATCCGGGCAAGTCGCTGCGAAACTCTACCACCTACTAGTATGTCACGGTGCTAGTGACGGCAAGCCTATGCACGCCTTTTACGAGCTGCCTGGCAGGTAGGCAGATGGTCTATTCTGAAAAGGAGCCAGGACCAACAGGGGAAGAAAATAAAAATATGTCGAAAAACACATATTCCGCCAATAAATATTTTTCACGTCATTTCATTCATTTCATATTTACTAACAAGTCTGACGTCTCTGATAAAGAAAATAATAGAAATTGCAACATAATTAAATAGAAATTGCAACCATAATTAATAAAAACGCAAAGAGGAGAATATTTATAGACTCTTGTGAATGTGAATCAGTACCTAATAAGATTTGAAGCATACTGCCTTAGCAGTTTTAATTAACGAGATGGCTCTTCCTCATCAATCGAAGGCATACTTCAATAGGTCTACTCATTAATAATAATTAATTTCTTTCTAAGTTACTTCCATTAATCCTTGCTAATATTATGAATGTGAAAGTCTGTCTGTTTGTTCTTTTTTCACGGCTTAAGTGCTGAACCGATTTGGATGAAATTTGACATGGTTTTTTTAGCTAAAGATCCGAGATCAGATAAATGGTACTTTAAAAATCTTTGCATAATTATTTGCTTATCCCAACGTTACTGTATGGAAGCGAGAGTTGAGTATGTCATAAAAAGCATGAAAGTAGGATAAAGTAGGATAAATGCGGTCGGAATGTGAGCGCTACGGAAAATCTGTGGTATAACGCTCGCTGACCGCATTCGTAATAGTGACATCCGAGAAAGAGTGGGATTGAAAGAATTGGTGTTAAAATGTGAAAAGGCATGTTCCGCTGGATCGATCATATGGAAATAATGACATGAGAGACCTGGGGAGAACAAGGTTGATATTCAACGATCAGATCATTCGGATATTATCCGAGGATGATGTCAAGAGTCTCCGAAACCGGTGTTTGTATGAAAAGAGTAATGAATGTGAAGGAAGCCAGTCAGGTTTGTCAGGATCGTGAGGTCTGGCTCTCGATGCTCTCTACCTACTCCATAAAAAACATGCACGTATGTATGTATATATGTATGTATGTAGGTATGTATGTATGTACGTATGTATGTATGTAGGTATGTATGTATGTACGTACGTATGTATGTATGTATGTATGTATGTGTGTGTGTGTGTGTATGTATGTATATATGTATGTATGTATGTATGTATGTATGTATGTATGTATGTATGTATGTATGTATGTATGTATGTATGTATGTATGTATGTATGTATGTATGTATGTATGTATGTATGTATGTATGTATGCATGTATGTATGTAAGTATGTATGTGTGTGTGTATGTATGTATGTAATCCAAAAGTACTTTAATAGAGTATGAAAGTTTGTATGAAAATAGCAACTATTCTACACTAGCGAAGTCTGGATCGAATAACTATTTCATATATATGTAAAGAACAACTGAATAAATAAAGCTACACTGAAAAAAGTTTTAGTATTTAACATTTATTTTTGTTACTGGATACACAAATATTGAATTGCGAACTGAGTAATTACTTATAAACAAACGAGGTTTTGTTCGGTATTTAAATAAGAAATGCGTAGCTTAACAAAATGTGAACGAAATCTATTTTGACCAACACTAATAAAAAATAAAACGATCAAACAAAGCAGCATTTGAAAACAATTTGGTTTAATTGTTATTAAAAAATCGGGGATCGCCTGTGTGATCTAGCGGTCCGGGTGTTGGACTTGACTGCATGAGGTCTCGGGTTCGAATCCCGGGTCGGCCAACAAAAAGAAAATTGGATTTTTTCAATTTTCTAATAAAAAAAATGTTGGTCGGGATTGAAAATGTGCCCGGTTGGCGATAGGCTTGCCACCTATCACATTGTGGGACTTATTGTCTTCGGTTAATCGTGGGAGCCTTGGTTGTGCCTCTGCCTAACTCTTCGGGGATATGGGCGTGAAGATACTTTTATTTTTTTTAAATCGGTTTTATTTGCAGTACTCACAATTGGTAGGTCAATTATTAGGATACTTGATTTTAGTAAAAAAAAATATGTAACTGATTACCAAACCGAAATTAAAAATTAGTGGGCTTCCCTAAAAGAGTTTCTTTATTAAAGACAAAGTTTATTTCCTCATACTTTAGCTAAGTATGAGGAAATAAACAAAAGTCAAGTTGATTTCGAAATAGAAAAAAATTGTTAAACAATTTATTCAAACAAATAATTGGACATACATTTTTATGATATCAATTTTTTAAATATATGCATAAAACATTTTGCTCCACGCACATATTATTTCACACTAGCTCTTCCTGCGAACTTCGTTTCATACGTCCAGTTTGTATGGGAAAAATTAAAATGTTGTTTTTCTTCCTGTGTTGTGTTGTGTCCTTCTCCCGGCTCTAAGCTACGTCCACACCAATTTTCAGCTAAATCTGTTCCGCCGTTCTTGGGTTATAAGAAGTGTAACTAACAACACTTTCTTTTATATATTTATTAAGTTTCACAATTTTTTAGAGTTTGTGTTTTAAACAAAATGTAATATTTGTATTATTAACTCTTTATAAAAAAAGTACAAAAGGCGAGCTTATCTCTATTAAAAGAAATTTCTTCCATCCAACCCGTAAAAGAAAAGTAATAAATGAAATAAGTAGACTTGGTGTACAGAAAAATAAACGACAAAATATGTACTATTTAATGAACTAAAACACATAAAATTAAAAAGTACTATGATCGTATTCGCAATAGTGAAATCAGAGAAAGAATGGAATTGAAAAAGAGTCGGCTTAAAAATGAGAGTGCTTGCTTCATTGGTTTAGTCATTTCGACGATTCATGAATGAATGAAACATTTATGAAAGTGTCAAGCGTTTTCCAACAATTCCATGTCCAATCCAACAATGCCAACAAATTGCCAAAAGAAAGTTCGTGTAAAGAGAAAAACCAGAAAAATTGCAAGGAAAATGGAAAAAACAATACTTTATTTTTCTCCATACAAACTGAACGGGTGGAACGAAGTTCGCCGGAACAGCTAGTTAGTAAATATATAAACTGCCACGCGAGCAAAGCCGTGGGTAACAGCTAGCAACCAATAAAATGCCATCTAGTTCCAGTGATGAATAGATATCATTATACAATTTCTCACATTTCTAACAGAAACCATTTGCGTTTATTCTTTTTTTAGAGGAAGCAAATTTACCTGATGGAGAATGATTACCGCCGCCTACGAGCATCCTCAACCCCAGAGATCTCAGAGTAGCTTTGGTGACCTTTAGGCATCAATGCGCTCGTTTTTTATTACTACTCTTTTCCTTTTTCTTACGAATATCTTATATATAAAAGTCTCGTGGTACAATGTTAGTTACTCCTTCAAAACGGCTTTACGATTTGCACTAAATTTTATATGTATGCTCAGTAGATCTGAGAAAATATCAAATATTTTCGCCTAGTCTTGGGTGGGCAAAAATGTCAGCTTTTTAGCTATCACGGTTTATAAGATACAGCCTGGAGACAGACAGGCAGACAGCGGAGACTTAGGAATAGGATTCCGTTTTTACTATTTGATTACGGAACCCTAAAAATTTAAAATGTGTATTATTCAATTTTCTAATAACAATAGCGCTGCCTATGATTAGATATGCGACAGGTTGGTAATAGGCTTGACACCGATCACGTTGTGGGACTTAGTGCCTTTGGCTAGTCGTGGGTGCCCTGGTTTTGCCTCTGCCTACAACTTCGGCGATATGGGCGTGAAAATATATTTTTTTTAAATAACATACAAACATAACATCGAAAACAATAAAATAACAGATAACAATGCATTGAAAATGAAAAAAAAAGAAAATAAATTTATTTACAGCGAAAATAGAAACAGTTACAACATAAGTAGATAATAACAGGATAATATTTTATTAATTATGTACAACGCTAAGAGTTTTTAACATCTTAATCTAATGACCGCGACGGTCCTTATACTAGGCAAGCCTGTGTCGTGAGAAGCAACTTCAATTACATATTGCTATAACTATTTTCAGTTTTTTTTTATGATATTGGAAGGCAAACAAGCAGACGGATTTCCTGATGGTAAGAAATTCCCGCCGCCTAGAGACACCAAAGGTGGTAATGGTGCGTTGCCAACCAGAGGACGGGATGTTAGACCTCGAGCAAAAGTAAGTTTACCGGCTACCTTACCCTCCAAACTGGAACACAGGAATAGGTTAGGCGGTGGTACCAATCCGGGTGAGTCTAGTTATATTTATTTAGTTATATTAAGTTATATTTATGAACTTCTTGTGTTTGTCTTGGCTGTGCCTCTGCCTACCTCTTTGGGGGCGTGAAGATACTTTTTTTTGTTTGATATACATGTCACATATTTTACTTGTGATTTACGAAGTCAAACTGAAAAATAATGGAGAGATTAAAAATATTTGTCAGTCAAATATCAACACCGAGAAAATTATGAACCATGACCATATTTCAGACACTGGCCGGCTAAAAGTACAATTGGTGTAATAAAAGCATAAGACACCCATATGGGTTTAAAGGACATATCAACTCTAATAATAAACTTAAAAGTAGCCCATAAGCGATCGATGGCAATATTAAAAGTGCAAAAGGTAACCGAGGGACCGACAAGCGTAGCCAATAACATGGTATAACCCGTCTGAATAACATAATCCACCCCAATATGGTTTTCCCCATGTACACGTGTAGACAAATTCCTCGGAGACTTCTAAAATAGACAGACATGCGAGGCCATTATGCTGGGCAGTTTAAACTACATTCTAAAACGTAGGGTAACGTAAATAATTATTTATCCAGAGTAAAAAATATCTTCACGCCCATTACCCTGCATAGGCAGGCAGAGGTACAACCAAGGCACTTACGACTAGGCGAAGACACAGTTCCACAATGTAAAACAAATAATAACAATATAAAAATCTAACCATTGGCAAGTTGAGTTTCTCATATTTCTAACACTGAGTATATTTGCTGTAGCAATGAGTGTCTGCATGTGATATGTTTGTAATCTATTGGTGTCCATATTTTGGGTTTTTCTCAGCTTTAAATTCTGTAAAGCAAAAAAGCTCCCCTATGTCTCTTTCACCACAAGACATTGCCGGAATTATTGTGCCTGACGCAATAAAGGCCATAAGTAAAGAAAGAAAGAAAAGACATTTAAGGCAATGAAAATAAAATGGAAAAAAGTTTATAAATAATACGAGTGTCTATAATTATATATAAATTTCTATATCTATTATTTCTAAACTGCAAAACGTAGGTCCTGTAAATACGCGATTATCTGTAAATTACACATTTTCAAACAAAAAAAGGATATCGAACTGCGCGTGCTTATTTATGGCCAAGATTTCAACTCTAACTTCTTTCCCCTCTCCTGGGGGACCCATTAAGTAAACGGGACAAAATGAAGCCTATCACTTTTCTTGAAACATAGTAGTGAAACATAGTGCCCGTTGCTGATCGATCACGATCGGTTTAGTATATTGGGCGAAAATTGTAACTGAAAAAGAGACAAACAGAAACACATTTAAAAAATGTTAAAATATGTTTTGCTCCTCATTGTTAGACGCCTAGACCTATTTTAATTAAATATCTTTATTATCCAGCATTCCATTTTGCATATCTTAATTGTATACTAGCTGTTCTGGGAACTTCGCTCCACCCGCTAAGTTTATTTGAAAAAATCAAAATGTTGTTTTACCCAGTTTTCTTGCAGTCGGACAGGATTAAAAGTCCGCCATTATTGATGATGTGGATGATAATGTCCGTCTCCGGATTCTAAACTACTTTCCCATCAATCTTCAGCCAAACCAGTTTAGCAGTTCTTAGGTTATAAATAGTGTAAATAACACAACTTTCTTTAATATAAAAGAAACAAATGAATATTCCTAGACAAGTTACACAAATTGAATCTAACCAAACATGATTGAGCATTAAGAAAATTATATGCTTGTGTTATGGGTGTTAGTCAACGATTCTAATACATAGAAATATTTTAATAGATACCAGAATAAATTTAATAAACACCCAGACCCGGAAATGCAGACATCTAAATGTTCATCACACCAATGCCTGCCCCCCTGCCTGCTGCCTGGAATGAAACTCGAGCCTCGCAGTTGGTCGGTGTTTCGTGTTTATGCTAGCCACTCGATGAATGAGGCGGTTGAATTATGTATATACATATATGTTCATAATATGGGTTACGCTATTCAACTATACAAATAAAAATTAATTACAAAATGTTTTGTTAGCGCAGATCTCTTTTTTTAAGGCTCAATAAAGGTTTTTATGAAAAAAAAAATTACGATAGTTTAACAGGAAAACCAATGGGACTTTTGGCACCATAGAGAGAAAAGATGGTCGAAGTTTTTTCATAATTATTGAATTTTGTACATTTTGTACAATTTTGTACAGTGAAAGTGCACAAATGAAATAATCATGAAGAAATTAGCGTATCGTGTATTTCCTCGTTGCCGCCAAATCTCATTACATGAGCTTGAGTAATGAGGCCGCCGCTTTACCCAAGAGTCTGACATGACTTGCTGATGACTTATGTCCGATGACTAATTATAATTAATTAAAATTGATATAAATTTGATGCAAATTTCTACTTGCGTAATGGCAAAATACTAACGTGAAGGCCAAAACCTAAAGAAAGAAAGGAAGAAGGAAAACCAATACTTTATGTTTTCCTATTCACAATGTTATAAGCTGTGAGTGACAAGAAGCACTTAATTCGCCGGTTCAGGTTTGTTTAACATAATTCGAGGACTGATAGACAGAATTTAAATAATATCCTTAATACACATATTTCTTGTTTTCTTTTGTTTGTCATTGAACTTCTTTTAGACGACTGGACTTATTTTGATGAATTTTTTTATGTGTATTCAAGGGAGTTCAAGAATGGTTTAGATTCACAATTTGGTCTCCTGAAAAAAATATTTTTTTAATTAAGTATTTTTTTAATAAAAGTAGTTGTTGATTTTGGATTGTTTCACATTAGATCCGGCAGACTGCGCTACTATCGAAGCATCAAATATAATGTACTAGCTGTTAATGTCAACCGATACGAA
>NJDD01003526.1:14558-29026 GCA_002245505.1 Calephelis nemesis
ATTTTGGAATGTTTCACATTAGATCCGGCAGACTGCGCTACCATCGAAGCATCAAATATAATGTAGTAGCTGTTAATGTCAATCGATACGAAGTTTGCTGGGTTGGCTAGTATTACATAAAATATTTGGAAAAAAAGTGAAATAAAATTAGTCACGTTAAATGTGGCGGGTGGTACGAAATTCTCAGAAATAGAGAATAATACAGAAATGCGAAGACAAAAAAAAGGTAAAACAAACAAATGCTAGAGCAACACGGTATGAAAATTGTGTTGTGAGAAAAAATTACTTAGTACACTTATAAAATTTCCAGTGCTAGAAATACAAAAATATATATGTCAAAACAAATGCCCCTGATTCTCCCTCAGGAATCGAACCCGTGCTTCTTGCATGGTCGGCATATACGTTACTCCTTTAACCAACTAGAAAAGTACATATGTACTTATATTAAACATGTGTTAATATAAATTCAACAAAGTTACAGTAAGTATTATTAACTCAAAGTGGATAAGTCTTATAATTGGCATGGTACAGTACGAGAAAGTTTCCTGACACAATTCGACTATTTCTCAAGTTTGAACTAAAATTGCTAAGTCTTTTTGGGGTTGCATGTTCCCAAACTTTGATACAAGAGATTATAATATAAGGGGCAATTTATTTATAATACTCTGGCGTATAATGTTCTGCCTTGTAACGCTAAACTTTTATAGAGATCAGTTGGTAGCCAGACCTAAGCGGTTTTATAATGGCTGAAAGTTTTTATGTAATTTTAAAAGAAATAGATGTGATGTAATAGAGTTACTACGTAGTTTGGATTTAACTTTTGTAAGTATCAAATATCATAGGTGTAAATACAAAATCAAGTAAAAGTAAAGTATCTTCACGCCCATATCCCCGAAGAGGTAGGCAGAGGCACAACCAGGGCACCCACGATTAGCCGAAGATACTAAGTCCCATAATGTGATAGGTGGCAAGACTATCGCCCACCGGGCACATATCCAATCCGGGACAACATTATTGTCTTATTAGAAAAAACTAATTTTCTTTTTGTTACCAGACCCAGGGCACGTTTCCAATCCCGACCAACATTTTTTTTATTAGAAAATTGGAAAAATCCAATTTTCGTTTTGTTGGCCGACCCGGGATTCGAACCCGAGATCTCATGCAGTCAAGTCCAACACACAACATCAAGTAAATTTCGTGAAAGCATGTTTTAGTTGTACTGATCAGAAATAATTAACATCAGATACTGGTGTATTTAGTGGCGTGTGTTGTGTAGAGTTGGATATATTTGGGGGTTTTTGCTTCCGGTAAGTCCAATTCAAACATAGCGCACTATTTTGCCTATTTTGGCACGCCATAATACGTATACATTTTTTTTGGATACTGCAAATTAAATAGTTTTATTCGGATTTAATTAACGTCATCCGTGGTCATACATTTAGATATATAGTATTATTTTAAGAAACGAGTACTGAGTATGTCTCTTTCATATTTCCGATACTGACAGAGTGGGATATAGCATTTGTAGCTATTGGTTCTACGCCTTTGTTCTCATTGCCAAATTGTAATGGCGCGTTCTAATTGATTGAAATTAACTTTATGTTGACTATGTTGACCAATAATAATGCAATACACTTATTTTGTACTCGTCTGTTAAAAAATATAGTATAGAAACTCCTAGTCGGACAACTTCAAACGTACTTAAACGTACGTACGTACTTATTGTAACTGTATTTTGTCATGTAAGCGTTGTATTTATTATAGAAGACCTATTTTATACATACTGATGTGATAATAATAATTGCGAGCGATGTTTTAAGGGGCCATATACGCTAAAATACGTCAGCAATTTACTGTTTTTTTCATACAAAGCAATCATGGATCTTGCTGACAAAAATACACAAGATTAACATGAATATGCTTTACTAGATTAGTATTTCCAAAACACGATTCATTTCACTTTGCTCGATAGAAAAAAATCAAAAAGTTAACTCTTTTTTGAAAGCAAAACGCAAATGTCTACTTCAAATATGAAAATATCGACACCAGATTTAACGTAAACATAGATAAGTACTATACCTAAAAGACAAGTGTTTCAGTTTTTATACTTTTTTTCAAATTACTTTTATAGTGTCAAAATAGTGATTTGTCGCTTAAGACGTTTATTAATAAGACGCTTCATCATGGAACGGGGGAGCGCGGTGATTGGCTCTTCTGGCTGACTGAGTATGGGGCCTTAAGGCAGCCAAGGAAAATTTAAAATTTCATATAATTAAATAGCTATCGTATAGAATGGTAGGATCTCGATCTTTAAATTTTTACTCCTAATTCTTCATTCTCTTCACTCACTCCGCTCGTGATTCAATTGTGGAGTGCTTCAGTAGTTCCTGATTTAAACTCAGCACTCGCAATGAAAATATTTCACTCCGATCACAAATGAATAAATAAATGTCTCTGAAAAACTACTCAAGCTGATGCGACCCAAAGTAAGTATAACACTTGATGTTTTACTTACTTTGGGTCACATCAGCTCTGTTGTTTAGCAGTCTGGTGTTGGACTTGACTTTTTCAAGTCCCGGGTTTGATCTCCGGGATGGGCATAAAACTAATTTTGAAAATTTTCAATTTTCTAATAATATGTCGTTGCCCGGGTTTGATATGTGCCCGGTTGGCGATTCGCTTGCTACCTATCACATTGTGGGACTTAGTGTCTTCAGCTAGTCGTGAGTGCCTCTAACTACCTCCTTGGGGATACAAGCGGGAAGATGTTTTTTTTTTGTAATTATTCCACTTACTACTACACTTACTAATTACTATCGTAATTGTTGAGACAGGAGATTATTTCTTTATGTGAAAGGTCAGAGAAAATGCACAAGGCTCTCCTAATGGTAAGAGACAACCGTGGTCTACAGACACCATAAATGTTATAGGTGCATCGCTGTCATGCGACTGAGATTTTAGGCCTATTGTCCAAGTCTACAGGCTATCCTACACTCCAGGCCGAAAAAATCTGTGTTTGCCTCTTTAGCCTGGCAGTTAGGCAGACCTATTCTACTCTGGGGACCAGGACCATCACGGCAATTCTATTCCGCAAGCCGTTATGAGCTTTAGACTCCAACGTTTACCAAAGCGATATCATATTAAAATTCTGTATGTGAAAGGATTTCTTACCATACACAAAAATATAAATGAAATATAGTAACGTATAACCTAAATTTGAATAAAGCGGGTCACACGACGATGACGAGATTAAAATATGAATTCGTAATAAGTGGGTTTGAGTTTAATAACATGAAACCCATATTAATAGCTCTGGGGTGAGCCGAGACAATAGAGAAACCGCAAAACCCTGAAACACTTGTGATGATTTCTGGTTTTCTTTGTCAAATGAAAATCTATAAGTAAAGTTAGACGATGGCAAATACTGACGATTTTGGCTGTTCACTTAAACATATATGTAATAAATTATAGTCAAAGTGGTTTTCTTTGTCAAATGAAAATCTATAAGTAAAGTTAGACGATGGCAAATACTGACGATTTTGGCTGTTCACTTAAACATATATGTAATAAATTATAGTCAAAGTGGTGTTATAAAAAGTGGCGTTAGTTATACTATTTTAACTCAAGAACGGCTGAACCGAAAATGAAAATTGGTGGGGCTAGAACACATTTTATCCTGTTCGATATTTAGAGGAAACTGGGAAAAACAACATTGTAATGAGGCTTTACTAGGTGGTAAAGTATCGCAGCGAANNNCAGCGAATCGTTAAAATTGGTACGACCACCTTAACTTTTCCTGCCGCCATAACATTAGTGCTTGCCGTTGTCGTGTTCAGAGGATACGGTAGCTAGTAAACTTTCTTTTGCCCGAGGCCTAACATCCTGGCCCCAGGTTGGCAACGCACCATTCCACCTTTGGAGTCTCTAGATGGTGTGAATTTCGTACCATCAGGAAATCCGTCTGCTTGTTTTCATTCTAATATCATAAAAAAGGCTTAACGTTCTCCCATCATAATACGATATTATTGGTGTCCTGGATATGCAACGTGTGTTTTTACCGTTAAGAAATCCTTCTCCTTATTTCCTTAGCCTAAAGCTTACGAGTAATGGCAATGAAAAAATGTGTGAATCTTGTTAATATGTTTTATCATAATATGTTTTCCATAACCCGATTGTAATTATCCTACAAGGTAGAAATATGCTCATTAAGATCTAAAATCTAAATAAAATCTCAATATTCGTTAAACAATTACGAAAATAATTAAATCATTTCCAGCGTAACTCGCAGGAATTCATAATAATCCTTTCCTCGTTATAGGGGTTATGGCGAGTTATGTTGGAAATTATTTGATTACTTACAAATATCATATTTAACCAAAATTTTAATTCATCTACATATTAATACGTGATGCCAAAACTTTGGACCCCTTTTTACAAAAATTGCGCGACGCAGGAATATAAAATTTGGCATGCTTATAGTTTATGTGTAGGAGAAGTGCAGAACGCTAATATGTTTCAATAATAGTGCTAATAAAGTACATTAAATCAGTAAATAAAACATCACCCACTCTAACATGCATTTGACACACACAAACAAATATATTGATTACAACGATAAAAGATCACAGATGCCGCACTATAAAGTTTGGAAACAAATTAGTTGGTCTGGAGAAATGAAGATGGCGTTCTTATCAACAAGATATTAAAATGTATTATGGTCGAATTTCGACCAACGGGCGAACACTAGTACACATTAATATGTCATCACTTCAATTAATTTGAACTTTACATCTTCGAATTTGTTTGATTTACTTACTTTTAGAATGATAAAAGATATAAGTAAGATTTACACATTTTTTACTGCTTTAACTTGTAAGCTTTAGGCTAAAATTTGTTTTAAAATGCCTGTTTTAATACTTGAAGTGTTACTTTTTCGATGTAAACCTGACGTGGAAAATACATTGTTAAATACGTTTGTGTTAATTTGAAGACCATTTCCCAGCTCATTTAAGCGACATAAAAAATGTTTTACACGCGCTAATAAGTCTCCATGAACCTTTCGTGACAGTAGCTCAGTACAGTTAAGGAGGAAAAACACGTATATGAAATTAATTTTATCCAATAAATCTGTTGAATAAATTTTCTCATTAACTTTACACTGGTGGTAATTTTGTTGCGCACTCACTAAACTAATTTTAAGTTATCGCTGTATTCTTTCAATCAAAGAAACAAAAAGCGACAAAAGACTTTTAGCGCTGTCAAATTAGACCGTACGCGTCATTTCTACAGACATTTAAACTATTACTCGGAAAACGTCGATTAAAAACATCGCGATTTGACATGTTCGGACTAATCTGATGTGTCTAAAAGGTTCCATCTCTTTTGTTTTTGTTTCATTTGAGAAAGATAGCATGCATCTAAAATAATTTTAGTTTGTGAACAACAGAATTACCACCATTGTTACATGGATTAAATCTAAATTCGAGACGGAAGTAAAGCAGTGTTTGTAGTCGTCTCGAAGCAGTATTATAAATTTTAAACTTGAATCATCGCGTAATAATAACATTTTTAATTATTTATACGGGATACTCACGATCTTTTTTCATTTTAGTTGTTCTTTTTTTATTTATTTATTTTTTAAATATCGACAAATAAAATAAAAAGAGATCGTGAGTATCCCGTACCAATAATTAAAAATGTTAGTATTATAAATTACTTGTCAAATCCTGATTAACTATAGGTACTTATTTAAGAATGACGACCTACCTTGAAAATAAGGAATCATCCAAATCCCTTAGTTTTCGACCAAGTAATCGTGAAATAATAAGAGTGAAAATTACCAAAATAGGTCCAGGGGGTTACCATAAGCTCTGTGAACAATGTTATTTCAATGAAAATGTCATCGGCAAAAAAACAACCGTTTTTATAAAGTTGCTTTTATAAGAGGACATTTAGCAACATGGAAATAATACTGAGTTTATGGTAAGAAACCAGTTAGAAAAGAAAGAAAGAAAATATATTTATTTGCGGAATATGTGTGTTGAAGTTGTTACAAAATTATTTAAGCTTTCCAACATATTCTACCACATTGCGGTGTGCAAATATTTAAATATTTTCAAAAACTGATTATTTAGTTATATACCCAATGTTTAAATATTCATTCAACAAATAGTTTTATTCTTATTACAATTTGAATTATAACTTACAAACAATTTTAAAATGTTAATAATTTTAACCCTGACTACCGTAAACTACGTTATTTTCGATGGTGCGATTACAAACAGAATTTAAAAACAAAATTCATAGAAATTCTACATAATTACACAAAAGATTTTGTTTTTGTATTTTCAAACATTTTCTGTCGACATTACGGGTAACTCCATCCGTTCTCGTCAATCCACCTCATTCACAAACCTCCAAATGCTGGCCTTGTATGTTTAAACGAATGTTTGTGTTAGCAGCAGATTATTTAGCTTTGTGTCTCGCAAATCTAGAGTCTTTGAAGAATAAACTCAATACTTGCCGAGCTACACACTTGTAGTATTTGTGTTTGACATCGTAGACTGAGCACTCTACGACTCGCCCCGCTTAGTGTTCGCGCTCTTTTATTGTTATTCCGCAAGGAAGAAAGTTTTTTTTTATGTTATAGGAAGGAAAACAAGCAGACGGATTTCCTGAAGGTAAGAAACTCACGCCGCCTAGAGACACCAAAGATGGTAATGGTGCGTTAAACCTGAGGTCAGGATGTTAGGCATCGAGCAAAAGTAAGTTTACCGGCTACCTTACCCTCCGAACCGGAACACGTCATGACGTTATGGCGACAAGAATAGGTAAGTCGCTGCGAAACTCTACCACCTAATCAGAGGTCACGGTGTTAGTGATGATAAGCCTACGCTCGCCTTTTACGAGCTGCCTGGCAAGATAGGCAGATGGTCTATTCTGCAAAGGAGCCCGGACCAACACGTAGATTCAAAAGTGTCTGCTAGACACGTGGTTTCTTTATTATGTATTAATTTTAACGAATCTTAATCTTCCATCATCAGGTTAGTAATGTATATTAAATATATATTTTATCGGTTTGACAATATGTTCAACTTTTTACAAAATCGGGGTGCTTACAATGAAAAAACTTCAAATCATTAAATATGTGTGCAATTCAAAGTTTTGAAAAACTAGATTTAATTAGAATTAGATTTAACTAGATTTAGAGTATTTCCCAGAAAAGGTAGGCAGAGGTACAACTACGTCACCTATCGGCTACCACTAGCCAAAGATACTGAATCTCACAATGTTATAGATGGCAAGCCTATTGCTAACCGAGCACATATCCAACTTCGGGCAATGTAATTTTTATTAGAAAATGTGTATTTTAAATTTTCTTAAAGGGATACTTCCTATTAATAAATTGTAAAAACACATTTTCTATTTTCCTATTGCCCGACCCGGGGATCGAACCCGGGATCTCAAAAAGACAAGTCCAACGCCCTAACGCTAGATCACAGAGGCGAAGTTTTTAATAAACTAAATTTATATATTTAAAAATAGTAATTTCAATAGAATACAATTTAAAAACTTAAGTTTTTCTGTTTTTTAAAACGTGAAATTTTAATTAAGTATTTGATTTTCTACAAAAAGCACTTCACTAATTTAAATTTAACGAGTTTGTAACAAAGATAAATTTATTGTTACTTCAATACAGCCGAAATAGCAATTAGTTAATTACTAAACTGAAAACATATCAATTTTCATTAATTAAGTCTAAATATTTTAATAAATTTACGGGATATTTATAGATTGTTTATTTGTAAACGTTTATTATAACACTTGTTTCTTCTTTTATTAACTACACTAATTGCTTGTTAGTTTGTTTGACTGCTACGAAAACTTCGGGCTTTGTGCCCTCTGCTTACAATTTATAATTTAAAAAAGACGTGTGGCACTCGGAGACTGCCGATGCCGTGGTAAAGCTATTGCATAAGCAGGCATGAGTCACCAGATTGCGGGGCGAACAGGGGGATTAGGTATGCGCAGTAACACCGATACAACCAATACCACCTAGAGACGAGTTGCTGAATTAAAGAGACAAGCGTGATCAAAAAGTAATTAAAAGTTTTTCTATTCATCGATAGATGGCAAAACTAAAAGTATCACCGCTGTGCCGGTTGGAGTGGGGGGTGTTAGGTTATTTTCGTTACGGAACTTTTGGATTCGGTCTCCACGCTCAGGGCCCGAAAAACGCTCCACGCGCAAGAAGCTATGCAATAGCTTAAAAATAGACTAAAATATATATTTTTAAGTTTATATAAATGTAGTTATGAATTTGTTTTAGTGTATGAATAAGCTAAATGTCTTTTTAATTCGAGTTCAAAAAACAGATGTTTGACCTTTACACTCATAGACTAAAGATTTCAAAGTTACAATTTTGTCGCCTTAAGCCCGGTACCAATAATCAACGAAACGTAAACCGTCAGTATAACCACTTTTTATTTGCTTAAGGGCCAAAAAACTTAAACTATGAATTCCGAGTGCACAACACCGCGATAATCAAAGAAAACACTCAACGTGACTGACTTTTGAGCGAGTTTGGCGTGGCTTTTTTGGATTCAGTTTAGTTGGAAGGCGCCACTCCGAAGCTTATTGACAAGTTGAACAAAAAGGTTATCTGGTAAGGATCGCTTTGTTTGGCGATAAGACCGCCTTTTGTGTACTATAAACTATAATAGTATGCTCTTGTTAATACTAAATTGTACCATTTTGTAATAAGTTTAATTGTGCACAATAAAGAGTTCATTCATTCATTCATTCATTCAAGTTTCATGACAAACTCATAAACCCACGCCTCGTCACCAGTGAAAGTGTGTTTAATGAATGTTAGGACGGAATTCACAAGTTTAGCTTGTCCTCAGCGACTATCATGTGATTGAGTTTCTTGAGAAAATTTAGGTCTTTGGGACTTTTCAAAAATTGTAAAAAACATTATTTTTACATATGCGCCGAATATACTTTCATGTGCATGTAGTAAAAAGCATTAATTTTGCTGTTACAAACGCTCCAATTATATTTATTTGTGCACATGAACAGTGGTTTCCGATTTGAACATACGTGTACGGTTCCTTAGCAATTTTCTTAATTATAATTGAAGCGCAGTAAAATTTCAAAAAATCGATTCATATTTCATTACTACGGCATCTTAGTAGACAAAACAATTACAGTATCAAAAAGTAACAATAATAATATCTAATGTGGAGATAGCTAGGCAGACCTGCAGAAACTGTGACATTTGGCGCTCGATATTATCTGTCAATTTTCAGCAAAATCGCTTTAGACGTTCTTGAGTTATAAATAGTGTAAGTTATTACGAATTTCTTTTACATATATAGATTAGTAAAGCATATTTTACATAAATGCCAGATTTGTGGGAAGAAAATTGTTCGATTTTGCATCACGATAATAAGTTTTCGCAGAAGGCCATTATTAAAACACTCAAAAAATACCATCGAGCAACCACCACATTCACCAGATAAGATACCAGCAGACTTCATTCTTTTTCCTAAACTCAAATACTACTTCGCGGGACCCGTTTTCATTCGGTAGAATTCGTCAAAGAGAATTCGCGGCGAGAAAGAACTCAATTCCGGAAACAGCGTTTAAAAATTGTTTTGAATGATCCAATCAATTATTCGTTAGCGTAAGTGTGTCATTTCTGAAGGAGCATACTTTGAAGGTTATAAAATAAATTTTGATGAATAACAAACGGTTTGAGTATAAATAGAGTTTAGTAAATATACATAAGTATAGTCATTGGTATAATTGATCTTTTCCCGATACTTTCTTGATAGAGTAGTATGTCAAAATAAAAATTTTACACTCAGAGCTCCTTTGTAGAATAGACCATCTACCTTCCTGCCAGGCAGCTCGCAAAATGCCAGTATAGGCTTACCGTCACTAACACCGTGACATCTGACTAGGTGGTAGAGTTTCACAGCGACTCGTCTGGATTGGTAACACCGCCTTACCTATTCCTGCCGCCATAACGTTATGATTTTTATTATCGATTCGGTTCGGAGGATAAGGTAGCCAGGTAAACTTTCCTTATGCTCATAAGGTTGTTAACACACCATTACCACCTTTGGTGTTTCTAGGCGGCGTCAATTTCTTACAATCTAAATCCATTCGCTTATTTGCCTTCCTATATCATAAAAAAAAATCTGTTTGTTAGTTCCGATGAGTCTCCAAAACTGCTGGACCTATATTGACGGTACTTTTACTGGCAGCTGATATAATGAGTAACTTAGACAACCTTTAGAAAAAATATTAAAAACTAAATAAGTAATATTTTTGTTATACTCCGCGCGGATAAAGTCGCGGGCTCAGCTAGTTATTGAATACGCGACTTTGGTCAACTGGGTCATTCCTTATGCCGTTAGCTGACAGCAGTAAGATGTCATGTTTTCTGAACACAAGAAACTTTTATTGGATTGCTGCCTGGTAATCTCATTATAATAATATAGGTGTTCCAGTTCCTTAATCGTCACACGCGACAATTCACAATGTTTTATTTACAATTAACAACTTCACACGCACGACTCGCACGGTGTTAGTGTACAGTATTGAAATCCTTGATAAAGGTCCAAGGTATAATAAATTTTAAGTATTATTTTCCCGTGTTGGGCCAGGATTCTTTGCAGAATAGAACATCTGCCATCCTATTCCAGGCAGCTCGTTAAAGGCGAGCGTAGGCTTACTGTCACCAACACCGTGATATCTGACTAAGTGGTAGAGTTTCGCAACGATTCGCCCGGATTGGTACCACCGCCTTACATATTATTCCATCCGCCATAACGCCAGCGCTTGCCGTTGACGTGTTCCGGTTCGAAGGATAAGTTAGCCGGTAAACTTACTTTTGCTCGACATTTAAACCACAGCACTAATATATATTTTTAATTATTATCTTATTTACATTTTCAATAACCTTCAAGGTACATTAATTTTATACCGTACTACCACCGTTTCCAACCCCAGCCAGTCAGGAGAAGACACGGCAAAAGAAACTCCCCGGCAACCAGTCCTATTACCTATACCTATGCCTTTACCAACACTGTTTCCAAACTTAACCACTTAAGAGAAGAAACGGTGAAACAAACTCGTCAACAACCATATCCACTTTAATTAAGTTTATATTTATTTCTGCTTATCCTATGTGGTTTAGCGGTTCAGTTGTTAGACTTGACTGCATGAGGTCCCGGGTCCTAATCCCGGGTCGGGCAACAATAAGAAAATTGAGTTTCTCCAATTTTCTAATAAAATAAACGTTGATCGGGATTGGATATGTGCCCGGTTGGCGATAGGCTTGCCACCTATCACATTATGGGACTTAGTGTCTTCGGCTAGTCGTGGGTGCCTTAGTTGTACCTCTGCCTACCTCTTCGGGGATACAGGCATGAAGATACTACTACTGTGCTTGTCGGGTGGTCTAATAAACATATTGATTATGCAGATATGTCGCTTACGCCAAATATTCTAATTTCGTATAGAGTTTAATTTAACCCTGAGCTTCGGTTAATATGCCCCAATTGGTGTCCTACTTAATAATGTATGGGTGATCGATGTACACCGGTACGCAGATTAGATATTAGCCAATATAACGGAGGGCAACTATTGATAGGAAGATAGCATTGTGCATTGGTTATTTAGATCATGGCCATACATAGCCAGTTTTAGCCAGTTTTAAAGATAAGTCCTGTGACTTATCTTAAAAAAAGACAGAAAAACCAAAAAAACACTAACTATTTGGATTAGTTTTTTCTATAATGCAATGCAGCTTCTTTGCGTTTACAGGATAAACTAACTTTGCCCGCAAATTCGCCTGCTTGAAATTCAAAAAAACATCTAAAATATGAGTAGCGTTAAGTACATCTTATTATATCAGCTACTTAGAGCCGTTTCAGGGATAAGCTGGAAAACAGACAAAAATTATAAAAAAAGTATTTTGTTTTAATTCTTATTAATTCATTTGTAATAAAAAGCGGTTAGTATGTTAAAGACACTCAAATTTTTTTGGTAAAGATACATTAAAAAAATAAGTTATATTTTATGACTTTACCCAACCCAACCAATTAATAAAGTATTACAGGGGCATATTGCACTTGTACTGTAAAACCACTGCGATCTATCGCTGTGCCAAATATCACGTATACCAGAAATACTATTATGGAAAACATCTGAAGAATTACTTAGCTGGGACAAGACTGATATCATAAATTTTACTGCAAGTATGATTCAGGTGTGAAAAAGCTATGTCAAGGCTAAATTTGTTGAGAGTGTTCTCTACTTCACACATCTTATGGAACAAAATAAGGCATCAAGTTTTTTGAAATGTAAAAATCTTTTTTTTATGAAATTTTAAGGCAGTCAAGCACGGTCATCAGATGGTTAGAAAAGACGTTGCTGTAGATATAACAAATGGTAATAATTTGGGACATCTCTTTCGGAGGTAAGTTCAGCTATCTTATTCTCAAAACCCGAACATAGCAGTGGCGAGCACTGACTGACGAAGGGCATTGAGAAAGCGGTAGACCTTATCCAGGCGAATCTTAACTCTACCACCACATAGTTTGGGTGTAAATGACAAACGATTCAATGTCTCTTATGATCTAGTTGTAGAAAAAAGCAGTTAATTCATTTTCTACGAACCCCAAAATCAACATTCTTGTGTAGTATGTGACTCCTATAATTAAATGTATTTGCTTAATTAGCCGGTGTAATTATCGCACGAGTTCCCCTCTTTCTATATTTATCTAAGGATGTTTCCCAGTAGAGATTTAATAACATTGCTACCTCATAATATAAAAACTTCTCAGAATTGCCACTAAGCTAAGCCGAGACCGCGTAATCTTGCTTTTGATGTTATTAAAATTCGTTACCTTATATGATTACCTTCCAAATAATTCTCGTACTATGATTAAATGTCAAAGTTTATGAAGATGAAGAAGATTTCCCCGTCTTGGTCTAGAATAGAGTATTTGTTTCCCTATTTGGCAGCTCGTCGTAAGCAAGCAATTAATACTCTTTACCATCAAGACCACTGGTGGTAGTGTGGTATGCAATACATTACCTAGGTAGTTCTACCGCCTCAGCTTTTCCTGCCACCATGACGTTTTCATGTTCCAGTTCGTAGAGCTGGGTAGCATATGTAACAAAGTTGATTGGCTGAGATTTTCAGCCACCGCTACGTTTATGTTTACGAGTATTCGTATTATGAAATATCAATCACCTCAAGATATGGTATTAGGCAGGGTAGAGCATGTACAAGTTAGAAAGTTCCTAAGAGTATATTAGTATAATCTAACACAAACAACCTACAGTGGAAGTAAAAATAAGGATTGTGTGATTTTATGAAACCACGATAAAAGTGAAACTTGATTTTTAACTATAAACTATAGACGCCGCCATATTGGCATCGATTGCTCGACATCACCGTCACGCGACATGCGACACACAGACCAAAAAATTGATACGATTTAGTAAAAGTTTTACTTCAACAAGAACTCCAAAAGATAGTTGGGAAAACCCTCCCAGAACACCGGTGTGACTCCAGTAACAATTGCGAACCTTAACAATATCCCCGTTTTTTCTGAAACGAAACCTACTTTCACAAATAAACAAAATCAAATCTGCCATTAACTCAGCATTTTGCACTACCTTCCGGCGTCGGTTACTCCTTTTGCACTTTAGTATACTTGCAACAAATACTAGATGCTGTTCGAAAGCAAATTAAATTTAAAAATAAAAGTAATTATTATGTCAGCTATTTTTCGAAATTGGACTCCTACTTCCAGATTTGTTAAAATCGTTCGAGTTGGTTATTTTTAGAGTTGGCAATCCTAACTATGTAAGTGACAAAATTTCCCGATCTGTTAATACAGTTGTTGCTGAACACTTTACACTTGCCACTGTGTTACACCAACTCAGATTTTGAAAATTATTTACAAACTAGCTGTGCCGGCGAACTTCGTTCTACCCGTTCAATACGGGAAATAATAAAGTATTATTTTTCCCATTTTCCTGCAACTTTCCTGGTTTTTCTCTTCATAAGAACTTTCACCTGATAATAACTAATAGAATAAAAAAGAAGTAGCCAAATCGGTCCACCCGTTCGGAAATTATGCGCTTACCAACACATTTAGCGATTCATTTTTATATTATAGATAAAAAATATCAACTGAACGCCACAGTAAAACGACTCTATATATCAAGTATCTTTTCACCTTGATCACTCAAGAGGTTCTTGTGGAAAACCAAAATAGCATAATGAGAGGGTAAAAACGGTTTTTTTGCGTATATAACAAACAAAATATAATAGTCATAAATTAACAAATATCCTTGGACGTGTTACACAAATTGAATCTAAACCCAAAGTAAGCAATTTATATACGTGTGTTATGGGTGTTAGTCAACGATTCTAATAC
>NJDD01003526.1:41489-57347 GCA_002245505.1 Calephelis nemesis
GACACGTTAAAAAATTTAACCGCTTAAAAAAAAGTAACTCAAACGACTTGGTTTTTATGATTTAGTACATTTTCTCGTTTACTTTACATACTGAAGGAACTCTGTCATTTAAGAGTAAACATTCGATATTTTAATACGGTAGTACTTAGTGCCTGATCAATCATTCACACATCTTAGTAAGAAAAAAGGAAAAAATATTTTATATGAAGTAATTCAAATGTCGAGACACCACGGTATTGAAAGCCAAAAGTCGACAAGTCACAGTTTTAATGTATCTTCACGTCCATATCCCCGAAGAGGTAGGCAGAGGCACAACCAAGGCCCCCACGACTAGCCGAAGACACTAAGTCCCACAATGTGATAGGTGGCAAGCCTATCGCCAACCGGGCACCTTTCCAATCCCGACCAACATATTTTTTATTACAAAATTGGAAAAATCCAATTTTCTTTTTGTTGGCCGACCCGGGATTCGAACCCGAGACCTCATGCAGTCAAGTCCAACACCCGGACCGCTAGACCACAGTCACATTTTTTTTGTATGAATATGACTTTTTGTTAAATTTTATGTTATCGACATGGTTTTTAGCTACAATGCATATTAATACAGGTTTGGTCGTGAGTTCGTTGAAGTTTTTAATTTCAGGATGCTATTATTATAATTAAAATTGTATTTGGAAACATTGCTCTACGGCGACAACACTTAACACTAGCTGTTACCCGCGGCTTTGCTCGCGTGGCTTTTAATATAATAACTCATTAAATCCCAAAAATTAGGACCTTCATACAAACTTGCAACCCCTATTTCACCCCCTTAGAGGCAGAATTTCAAGAAACCCTTATTTATCTATGCGTATCTACTCATTTTTAATACGTAACCAAAAAATTAAGTTTCATGTTGACGGTTTACTATACAAACTTGCAACCCTTATTTTACCCCATGAGGGATAGAATTTTGCCCTTAGTGGGTGTCTACTCAATAAAATGACCCTACTCACCAATTTTCATGGCTGTATCTCTAACAGTTTTTGCTCGGCGGTGATGAATCAGTCAGTCAAAACTTGGTATTTTATAAGTATAGATCAAATATTATAGCCGTAGAGTATGCAATTATCAGAGTTCAGATATTTAAATATTGGTTTTGTTTCTGGTCGCCTCCTTGGTGGAAATGTTAAGGCCCCATACTCAGTGAGCCAGAAGAGCCAATCACCGCGCTCCCCCGTTCCATGATTACTATGAACAATAGCGCTCTAAAGTAAACGTCTTAAGCGGCAAATCACTATTTTTGACACTATAAAAGTAATTTAAAAAAAAGTATAAAAACTGAACCCTTTTTTTT
Source organism: Calephelis nemesis (assembly GCA_002245505.1). Taxonomy (NCBI): domain Eukaryota; kingdom Metazoa; phylum Arthropoda; class Insecta; order Lepidoptera; family Riodinidae; genus Calephelis; species Calephelis nemesis. The sequence goes on from NJDD01003526.1 coordinate 42,826, forward strand.
TAGGTATAGTACTTATCTATGTTTACGTTAAATCTGGTGTCGATATTTTCATATTTGAAGTAGACATTTGCGTTTTGCTTTCAAAAAAGGGTTAACTTTTTGATTTTTTTCTATCGAGCAAAGTGAAATGAATCGTGTTTTGGAAACAAGTTTTACTAGACTGTAAAGCATATTCATGTTAATCTTGTGTATTTTTGTCAGCAAGATCCATGATTGCTTTGTATGAAAAAAAATAGTAAACTGCTGACGTATTTTAGCGTATATGGCCCCTTAACATACACGTCCAATCACGCAAATTATTAATGAGGTTCGGGTTCAACTCCTAACTGCTTGCATTTTTGTAACAAACACAATAAAACATGGGTGATGATTCTGCTGTTCACAAACTAAACTTATTTTAGATGCCTGCTGTCTTTTTCAAATGAAAGAAAAACAAACGAGATGGAATACTTGAGACATATCAGATTAGTCCGGATATGTCAAATCGTGATGTTTGTAATTAACTTTTTTTGATGATTGATTAAACGATTGTAGGAATGACGTTTTGGACTAATTTGACACCACTTAAATAGTTTTGTATCTTTCTATTGCTCTCATGGATAGAAGATAGCGATAACTTAAAATTTGTTTAGTGACTGCTCAACAAAATTACCACCATTATCAATACAATGCAATACAAAACAACCCATTTCACGAAGGAACGAATATTATTTAAAAAAGATTATCATAAAATTAAAAAACCATCACTAACCCCCTACAAAACAAATCATAATGTAAGAACGAAAAAATCCGCATCAAAATCAGTAAATTCATTCAGGAGTTAAAATTAAAATACCCTTTCTCCGTCTGTCTTAAAAAAATCGTCGAAAGAAACTTAGCGGGCTTCTCTTTTTTCAATACTAATAGTTTAATACTAATACTTTTTCGATACTTCTTTTTGGAGTCCGTTAAATATAAAGAATATACATAACGGTTTCGTTGCGTTTAGACAACTTTTGGTATATTACGAGGGTTTGGTTATTACGATTACGAGTACATCGAATACATTTTAGAATAATGCCGATACACCAATTAAATGACACTAGTGGTCGCCCATTGGTCGAAATTCGACCATTATAAATTTTAATATCTTGTTGATAAGAACGCCATCTTCATTTCTCAATACCAACTACTTTGTTTCCAAACTTTTTAGTGCGCCATCTGTGATCTTTTATCGTTATTATCAATATATTTGTTTGTGTGTGTCAAATGCATGGTAGTGTGAGTAATGTTTTATTTACTAATTTAATGTTCTTTATAAGCATTATTGTTGAAAAATATTAGCGTTCTGCACTTCTCCTACACATAAACTATGAGTGTACTACATTTTATACTCCTTCGTCCGCGCAACTTTCGTAAATAGGGTGCAAAGTTTTGGCATCACGTATTAATATATAGATAACACAAGACATTATTCCGCGTCAAAAGCGGACGAATGCTATTAACAATTTAAAAATAGAAACTAAATCTGCAGAGTTTAAAAACCAATTAGGAAAAAAAATGTCAACGCATCTTTAATGTTTTGAAATACGAGCGTGCTGTCAGTCCATCGTGCTTTTGATAAAAAATGTTATCACAACATTATAAATGCAAACAGAACTATTACGGATCTTGTCACCGGGCTGGATATATAACGAATATAGTAGAGACGATATTATTCGGATCGTGCCAAGTCCAATGACATCGTGGGTATTTTTATAGGATCTACAATGCCAAACAAAATCTATAGCTCAATTATCATCAAAGCGCTTTAAGCCTGTAATTTTAAAACCAATCATTATTTTTCGTATCGAAAGCAGTATTTTTTTACAGCTCCTAGGAATTAAAGAATAGACCTCAGGTTGGTAACGCACCATTACCACCTTTGGTGTCTCTAGGCGGCGTTAATTTCTTACCATCAGGAAATCCGCCTACTTGTTTGCCTTTCTATAACAAAAAAAAATATGGACTAGTAAGGATTAATAATCTATACTTATAAAATAAGATGTCCTGACTGACTGATTCATCATCGCCGAGCAAAAACTGTAAGTTACAGACATGAAATTTGGTAAGTGGTATCCTTTTGTGGAGTAGACACCCACTAAGGATGGAATTTTGGAAATTCTACCCCTAAGGGGTCAAACAGGAGTTGAAAGTTTTTATGAAAGGCCGTCATTTATATGTCATAAACATTAAACTTTGTGTTTATTCTACTTATTAAAAACGAGTAGATACGCATTTATGTGTTTCTGGGAATTCTGTCCCTAAGAGGGTGAAACAAGGGTTGAAAATTTAAATAAAAATCCTTATTAATAGGCTAAAATCAGTAAATATATTAACTGCCACGCAAGCGAAGTCACGGGTAACAGATAGTCTTAATATAATTAGAAAAACCCATTTAATTTATCGGAAACGTGTCATAAGTAGGTTCATACTAAAAAATCTAGTGCCCTAGCTACGTTTGTCTCTCTATCTGTTTGCAATAAAATATAAACTAATCAAAAGATTGTCATAGAGTTAACACCAAAAGTTAGAAACATGACGATATTACTTCATGCCAAAAAAATTCTATCTCCCTGGGAGCATTATTTCAAAACGTTGCCAAAGCCCTTTGAGTTAATAGCAAAATAACATGCTGCTGGATCGCCTTTTTTTAAAGATCTACAAAAAAAGTCTGATGTGACAATTATAACTAACTAGCAGCCCGGTACGTGTTTCGCTACATATATGACCACTATATGACCGCATTCTTTCTTCTTTCTTTCCTTAAGTTTTGGCCTTCACGTTAGTATTTTGCCATTCGTCAAGTAGAAATTTGCATCGAATTTTATATAAATTCTGAGCAATTATCATAAGTCGTCAGTAAGTCATGTCAGGCTCTTGGGTAAAGTGGCGGCCCTTATTACACAAGTTCATGCAATGAGATTTGGCGGTAACGAGGAAATACACGATACGATAATTTCTTCATGATTATTTCATTTGTGCACTTTCACTGAACAAAATTATACAAAATACCACCAAAATTGACTATTTTCACTCAATATCAATACGAAATTCAATAATTATGAAAAAACTTCGATCATCTTTTCTCTCTATGGCGCCAAAAACTCTATGACCGCATTAATGATATAACACAATAAAACAAAAAAAAAGAAAAAAACAACTGAAAAAAGTTTCAATATGACAGCTCAAACTCCATCCGAAAAAAGTTTAAATTTGACAAAAAAATAATTATTAACAAAATGATCCGCCATTTATTGAAGTCATTTGTTACAAAAAATGTGATAAATGAAGAACCACTCTACCGATTTTATGCAAACCTCACATAAACCATCTACTAAATAGTTCGAAAAAAACCTTAACATTTGGTTTGGATAGGTGAACCCGTTCTTGAGTTATAAAATTACAACGAAAAGTGGCATTGATTTTTTTTAAATACTTTATATAGGTAGATTAACTGTTTTGTAATAAATGGCCAACTTACTACCTTAACTAATGTTTGTAGAAAACATATTGAGATGTGATACAATACAAAACACAAATACAAAATATTTATTTAAGAAAAAATACATATGTTATATGATTGATTAATATCAACCTCCGTACTAGTTAATAATTTAACTGTGTGACGGTAGATTGAGATTCCTCTTTCACAATAAGCCGCACGACTGTTCGAAGCTGTTTAAAACTTATTTTGAATAAGTTTATAGTATATGCTAGTTTTTAAGATAAACATGATTTAAACAAAAGTAAAATTTTATTATATGGCCAATAAATTTCAACAGAGCAGTTAAAGGGCATTTGAGTTAGGTATACATAATAATAATAATAATAGTAATAAAAATATATATAAAGCATTTTAAGCTAACGCGAAGAAGTAAAATTGGAGATGACTGTAAAAACGACGCATGACTTATAATACAGAGTTGGGTTGGTTACAGTCACTAGCACCGTGACATCTTACTAGGTGGTAGAGTTTCGCAAAACTCGCTCGGATTGGTACCACCGCCTTACCTATTCCTGCCGCCATAACGTCATGACGTGTTCCGGTTCGGAGGGTAAGGTAGACGGTAAACTTACTTTTGCTCGAGGCCTAACATCCCGACCTCAGGTTGGCAACGCATCATTACCACATTTGGTGTCTCTAGGCGGCGTGAATTTCTTACCATCAGGAAATCCGTCTGCTTGTTTGCCTTCCTATAACATAAAAAAATGTAGTTTTATTGGCAAACGAATCGACATTTGACTCTTAGGCCGAGAACCTACCTACTTAGACTTACCAAGTAGTTACTATCCCCTAAGAGTCGAGGCTAGGCCTGTCTACCTAAGGTTACACTCTGGGAAATCTGGGAGGAAAATTAAAAATACCGACAATCATTTTATATAAACTACACTCAGTAAAACATAAATTGCGTTTATGAATATGTTTATGACACGGTCTACGTATGGACTTAATGGGAAACTGTTCCAAAAATTGCAAACATCTCATAAAAAAGGCATAAATGCTTGTAAACTATCCATATCGTATATTTTAGTGGTCGTAAGTGAACGCCTTATAATACTAAAGTTGAACGATATAGTTTACGATGCCAAAAATTAGGTTTTCTGGGAAGAAAAATATGCTTATAAGAAAACTGATATAACTTTCACTTGTTGTCACTACCACTAGGGATATACTAAATTTCAAAAGTACACGCAGCAATCCAGTCGTATAACATAAATATATTAATATATGTAATACACCTAGATTACACGGCAGGCGTTGTTTTGATATTTTTTTAATGAGATTTTATTTAAAAAAAAACTGGATGAGTCACCCTCATCACGTGGGAGTATAAATAATAGATAGTAGCCGATTCTCAGACCTACTGAATCTTATATATATAAAAGAAAGTGGTGTTAGTTACACTATTTATAACTCAAGAACGGCTCTACCGATTAGGCTGAAAATTGGTGGGGAGGTAGCTTAGAACCAGGAGAAGGACATAGGATACATGTTATTCTGTTCGATTATGAGGAAACTGGGAAAAACAAAATTTTAAATTTTCCCCATACAAACTGAACGGCCGGAACAAAGTTCGCGGGAATAGCTAGTATGCACATAAAATTTAGTGAAAATAGTAAAAACGTTTCGGAGGAGTACGTTAATAACATTGTAACATGAGAATTGAACATATAAATTTACAAATACTATTAATATTATAAATGTGAAAGTTTGTATGTTTGTTTGAACAGCTAAACCGATTTTCATGAAATTTAGCACACACATAGAGGATAACTTTGATTAACACATACGATAGTTTTATTCTGAAAATATATTTCCATGGTTCCATTAACCACGCGGGCAACGGCTACTAAAATATAATATAATTCAATGCCCTAAGACACAATATTTAAAGCGTGAATCAACAGAATGTGCGTTTTAAGAGAATTTTGTTGAGTTTCGATTTCTACCAACTAAAACCCGCATGGTGTCCAGACGCATTCTTTTCGTATAAGACCGCCTAACCTATGCCTATCGCCAGAATACCAGCGTTTGCGTACAATTGTGATCTGGTCCACAGGGTGAGGTATTCTATGGATTTGCACATTAGGCCTCACATCTAAGCCACAGCACAGCAACGCACTTGCAACATCTTTGACGCCTACGAGGGTCAAATTGAAAGTTCTTAGAAAATCAAAACTAAGCATTCTAGTAAGATATTAGTTTTATTATAACTTTACAAAATAGCGTCCATTTACATCAATGCATCGCTGCATTCGATGGAACCATTGAGAAAAGCACCTTGCCCAATCGGCCTTAGGGGTCTCTTCGACGGCGTTTTGAAACGCAGCCACTGCTTCTTCGGCGTCCATAAAATGTTTTCCTCGAAGTTTTTTTTTTATTTTCGGGAATAAATAAAAATCGCAGGGTGCGAGGTCGGGGCTATACGGCGGGTGACCCAGTAATTCCACGTCTGAGGTCACCAAATATTCGATCGTTTGCCTGGCGGTGTGCGACGAGGCATTGTCGTGATGAAGGAGGATCCTGCTGCGAGGTCGTTTCTCTCGAACTTTTTCCAAGACAAGTGGCAAACAGTTGTTAGTGTACCACTCTGCATTAACCGTTTTCTGATCCTCTAAGACAACTGTCGCGTAATGACCTGTCTTTCCGAAGAACGAGGCCACCATCTTTTTTCCAACACTTCGACCTCTCTTCACTTTAGTTGGCAACTCTTCGGAAGGAAACACCCACTGAGCAGACTGTCTTTTGGTTTCCGTGTCATAACAGTAAATCCAGCTTTCGTCCCCCGTTAGTATGTCGAACACAGCATTTGAGTCACCTCCGTTAAATTTTTGGATCATTTCTCGGCACCAATCAACACGGCGGAGTTTTTGAGCCTCGGTCAAATTATTCGGTATCCAGCAGGCACAAAGCTTCCTGACCGCTAAATGTTCATGGAGGATTTTGTGCACTTGACTCATACCTATGCCTAGACTTGTCGAATCTGCTGATAGGTCACTCTTTTGTCAGTCTCTATCATACGCCGCACAACATTGATATTGTCTTCAGTCGTCGCTGTAGAAGGCCGTCCCTCACGCAAATCATCGGTGAGATTAGTTCGACCACGTTTGAATTCATTAAACCAGTTGTAAACTGTGGCACGAGACCCATCTCGTGATGAGATGAGACCCCAGCTTCATCGTGAAAAGCCAATCGAAGTCTATCATAACTTTCTTGTTGACTTATATGACATCGAAAGTCATAAAAAATCATTGCACGAAAATTTTCTCGGCTTAAATTCATTCTGACGTGCACAGACAATTTTCAGTTTGCCGCCAAATCGTAAAACAAATGACAAATGAATGAAATGTATACTCAATATTATTGGTAAAGAGTTCTATATTCAAAATTTAAACTTATTTTTTTAATATAATGCTTTTAAGTTGCCAGTTTTAAAAACTTTCAGTTTGGCCCTCGTATTGGTGACGTCGAGACGTTACATCTTACCATCAGACCCAGTTGCGGGAGAGACATAAAAAGACTTTTTTATCAGTAGTCAGTTCAGCACCAAATCGAGGGTTGGCCTTTTCAGCATGGGTCGACGCAATAAAATGCCAAAGTTCAATTACGTTGTACATTGTTAATTACACATTTGACAAAAAAAAATAATTATACTACTCTTCCTCCGCCTCTGTGGTCTAGCGATCGCCTCTGTGATCTAGCGGTTCAGTTGTTGGACTTGACTGCATGAGGTCCCGGGTTCGAATCCCGGGTCGGGCAACAAAAAGAAAATTGGGTTTTCCCAATTTTTCTAATAAAAAAAATGTTGCTCGGGATAGGATATGTGCCCGGTTGGCGATAGGCTTGCCACCTATCACATTGTGGGACTTAGTATCTTCGGCTAGTCGTGGGTGCCCTGGTTGTGCCTCTGCCTACCTCTTCGGGGATATGGACGTGAAGACACTTTTTTTTATACTACTACACACTTTGTCTTTAAGGAAAAGCCATGAGGTCAGTTCTAGGAATTTAGTTCAACCAGAGAATTTATTATATAAACATCCACCATTACATAAAGCCGTTTATTTTTGTTTACTAACACCTTACTTTGTCATTTATTACTCTGTAGTCACCTCTGGTCGTAACTGTAATTATAGTACGGTGACAGGGGGTTTTGGCGCCATCGAGAGAAAAGATGATCGAAGTTTTTTTCAAAATTGTCGAATTTCGTGCCGATATTAAGTGAAATTAGTCAATTTTGGTGGCATTTTGTAAAATTTTGTTCAGTGAAAGTGCACAAATGAAATAATCATGAAAAAGTTAGCGTGTCGTATATTTCCTCGTTGCCACCAAATCTCACTATATGAGATTGAGTAATGAGGCCACCACTTTACCCAAGACCCTGACATGAGCTATTGACGACATATGACTAATTATAATTGAATCCCAACTTTGGTAAATTTGATTCTAATCAATGCAAATTTTTACTTGACTAATGGCAAGATGCTAACGCAAATGCCAAAACCTAAAGAAAGAAAGAAAAGAATAAACGACGGTGACATTGTTTTTACCACGAATGTATTCATGAAGCTATAGACTACCACTGGAAGATACATTTCAACAAAGAACTGATGTCATTTCAAATATTGCAGACTGTCTCTAATGTACCGGCCTATCTCTAATTTTTACTTTGTTAATTGACTTCACAAGACTCCCTGGAAAATAGTATTTTATATTCTGGTATTTTATCAAGACGTATAATGAAGTGGTGGAAGTGTGAATCTGGACAGTAAAGATACCTATTTAAACAAAAAATAGGTGTAAGCGCAGTCATAAAATTTGAATTTTCGTCTGTGGTCGGGTACTACGATTCGCACCGAATCCACTGAACTGTTCGTCACGAAATCTGGCAAGTAGGTTCCTACTCCACAATTCGATGAAGGTTATAAGTTTCTTTTTGGACCGCTCACTAAAGAGGTTAGTGGAAAAGGTCCAAAAGTTAATAGGGCTACTTTTAATTCGATGAAGGTTATTAGATACTTTTTGGACCGCTCACTAAAGAGGTTAGTGGAAAAGGTCCAAAAGTTAATAGGGCTTTAACTTAATAGGGCTTTTTAGTTAATAGGGCTTTAACTTTTGGACCTTTTCCACTAACCTCTTTAGTGAGCGGTCCAAAAAGTATCTTATAACCTTCATCGAATTGGCTCAAAGTCCAAATTTAGTTATTATTTTTTACTGTAGAATGTGCTCTACCGATTTTCCGGTTACTTTTTCCAAGACATAAGTTTTGTAGTTAAGAAATTACACGTAACAACATACAGTGGTGCTATTTAAATTATGCGCTTCGGCCAATTATCTCCGAGCTTTGAAAACCCGAATGTATTTTAAAGATATCTTTATAGAGTTTTGTTATTACATAATTAATCATTTCGCTTAAATTTAGATTAGGTCAGCCAATTTAAAAATAAAAGTAGGTAATTATAAAGTGTAAAAAGAGTGAAAAGTGTAAAGCCTAAGCGCATAATTTATATAGTAGTAGGTACTATACGTTACATAGATACTTGATACTTAAATAGACACTTGAATATACAGGTTATCTTAAGCTAATGGTCGGCTTTGTAATAAATTCCAACCATAATAATAACGAATGTAAAATTTGTTTAACTATTACGATTTATGTCAATTTACTCATTTGAATCGGGTTAGCGTTTATTCCAGAGAGTCACTAACGAATTTGCGGGTTAAGGTAGTTATGTATAAGTTTGTATTTTTATTTCATTTATTATTATTGTTGTACTGTAATTGCATTGATTTAAAATTGCAAAAAGTAGATATAGGCAAATGAATTAATGACAGGTGTCTTATTTAAATAAATAGACGTTTTTAAAAAAAAAATATACATGTTGGGTATTTTAAAAATCACTCCAAAAATCGCTGAAGTATTTCCTTGTTAAAATGCCAGACCAATAGTTAACACATGTACCTACGTCGAATGTAGAGATATGTGTGTAGATACCTAGACATCTATCTACATATGAACGTACGGGTCATTTAACATATTTACACATAATAGGTAGGTACCTTACTTTCAAATATACCTACTCCCCGTGTTGACCCAAGTTTCCTTTGTAGAATAGGTAGACCGTCTGCCTTAAGGTAGCCAGGCAGCTCTTAAGGTTACCAACAAGAACAATGGTTATAGAGAGCCGTACGGCATCTCGTCCAGTTAGGAACTCAATATTTCTATTCCTGCCGCCATAATTACCGTGTTATGTTCCAGTTTGACAGGTGGGATGGTCAGTAAGCTTAAACAATACCTAGACCGAGGCCAAAATACAGCGACGCACCTATAACATCTATGGTGTCATTAAACCACGGTTATCTCTTACCACCAGGAGAGTCATGTGTTTTATTGCTGTCCTATCACTTAAAAAATACATATTATGTATTTCACGCCTGCTCCCCCTGCAGGGTAGGCAAATAATATATATACTTCATAATATTATAGGTACCTACCAAGATAATGTGTTGTGAAGTTCGCTGGATCGGCAGGTTTATTACATAAATAAATTGGTTTCAAAAAAGTATTTAGTGGCACGCAGGCGAAGTAAAATTTAATTAAGTACAGAGGTATGCAAGGTATAATACATTTCACCTAATTAATTAATAATTTTATTATATTACATTTTTAAAAAATTATAATTAATACACTTAATTTAAAAGTATATAATTTTTAATAGAATGCTGTCCTGAAATAAAAGAAAGCTGATAAAAATTACCAACACTTACCAGTTAATGACGTCTAGTTACACTGAAGATGATACACACTAAACACTCACTAATCTATTTAGGTATTAAACGGGATATAAATCTTAGATAACTGCCACTAATTTCCACAGTGCAAACACTACAATTATAGTTTCAAATAATAGTTTAGCACAAAACACAATAGTCGTTGGTCGGGCTTATTTCTATTCAGGGGATAAAACAACGTTCAAAAATGTAAAATTTTAAAAACGGTATAAGGTGTAAACTTTTAAAGGTCGCATTTAGTAAGTTTCAGTCGTTTGTGTATAAATAGGATACGGTAGAAATTTTCTTCCAGATTCATGTTGGGATACAAAACTTATAAATCACATTGGTGCGTATGAGGGGTAGACTTTTGTTCACACTTATATAATTAACACTCGCTACTAGTAAGAAGGTAGAAGAAGTAGGAAAGCTCAGTAAAAGTTTTTTAATTCGTTTCGTCGATCGTAGTCCATAGGGTTGTCGCGCGATATTTTGCGCACCAGTGTAGTGCGTTGGTCGGCGAGCGACGCGGGACTGAGTTCTGTGCTATGGCAGCCTGCCCAAACCCGAAACAACCCTTGCACTCTACATTTGTCCTCATTTAAATTATATGCTAAATCAGTTCGAAAGTTTTTTAACCCCTTATAATTTAGAAACAGTAGGGCAATGTTTTCATACAATTAAAATTAACGAGAAAAATTATGTTGCAGAAGTCTACTGCAAATATTAAAGAATGTTCGATAACTACTAATTTCTTTAACTAACGATAATCAGTACATAGTCTAAAACAAAGTCGCTTTTTCTGTCCTTTTGTGTGCTTAAATCTTCAAAACTACTCAACGGATTTTGATGAGGCTTTTTTAATTGATGAAGTGATGGAAGAGGAAGGTTTATATGGATATTTTAAATCCGTGCGAAGTAGAGGCGCTAGTAGACTATAAAATAAAGCAATACACTAATTTTCCCCGTATTTGCCCGGGTCCTCTTTAAAGAATAGACCATCTGCCTTCCAACCAGGCAGTTCGTAAGAGGCGAGCAAAGGTTAAATTGGTCAATACCAATAGGAATAGTGGTGGTAGAGTGTGGTGCAGCAACATTACCCATTTAGGATAAAAATCTATATTTTTAATGGCCCATAATGGCCCAGGTCCTCTTTGTAAAATACACCAGGGAGTAAGGACCTGTCGGACAGCTCGTAGAGGCGTCAATAGGTTCATATTTTTAAACCCCTGAAGTTAAAGCTTAAGTTAAGCTTAAGTTTAGTTTTAGCCCTGATGATGCTGTATAAGCGAAACCGGTAGGCTATTAATTACAAAGTAATAAATTATAAGTGATAAGTAAAACAGTACAAGTCTTTCTTTAAAAATATGAATATTTGGAAGTTTTACCAAGTGCCGACGATGGAAAATGTCAAATATATTAGAGCGTCAATAGGTTGCTGGGTTAGTACCAACAATACCACTGGTGGTTGAGTTCTTATTCAGCAGCTTATCCAGTCAGAAATCCACCGCCTTACCCGTTCCTGCCGTAGGGTAGGCGGTAGACAATAAGAATAACACTCCGGCCACAGGACAGCGACGCACCTAAATCATCTATGGTGTCTAAGCCACTGTTATTGCTTACAATCAGACCCGTGGGCTTATTCGCTGCCTGATGCTATAAAAAAAGTTAAATAACGGTACTAAAAGTTGCTATTTTATTTTACTAATTAGTTTTCGTTTATAGATACATAGTATCTACATAAATATATACATAAACGTTCTACTGAAGCTTATTTAAGAGGCGCAAGACTTAATGAGACCCTATTTTAGCAAATAAATATTGGCATGTTGGGAAAATAAATTACGTCTTTGGTATGTCTTAATGAAGCTCCGGAAGGAGAGTTATATGTTTGACCTCAACCTACATATCATAGTATACATATAAACCCCGTTTTCAATTATTTCATAACTGTAATGGCCAAGCCCATTTATATGAATGATGCGTCCTTAATTTTTAACCTGACAGCTCTACTTTTAGTTAATGTCGTTTTTTTTTTGCAATTAGGATTAGGATGTAATAATAATAGGTTATAGTTACTATATTTTTATTGTTGAAAGAATCTAAGCTAATTTGTTTATTCAAAACTAGCGGCTCGCCCCTACTTCGAACGGCTATAAAATATACACTTAAACCTTTCTCTTTAATCACTTTATCTATTAAAAAACCGCATTAAAAATCCGTTGCGTAGTTTTAAAGATTTAAGCATACTAAGGGACATAGGGACAGAGGAAGCGACTTTGGTTTATACTATGTAGTGATGGAAAAAATCAGAAAATATTTGAAGCGAAGTTATAAGAAAATATCTTTACGCCCATATCTCCCATCCTAAATCGCCCATATCGATGTGATAGGTGGCAAGCTTATCACCAACCGGGCAGATACGAAATCCCGGGCAACGTTATTAGAAATTTGAAAATACCGAATTTCTATTTTTTTTCGCCTGATTTATTTTAAGCTTAAAGCAATACATTATAAATGTGTAAAGTGTCACGATTGTAGACCTACATACTTACATACATATTTTCACGCCAAGTCCCTTATGGGGTAGGCAGAGAGTATCGAGTGCCAGACTTCACGATCCTGACAAACCTGTCTGGCTTCCTTCACGTCCATTACCCTTTTCATTCAAACAAGCCGGTTTCGGAGACTCTTGACACCACCCTTGGATAATATCCGAGTGATCTGATCGTGGAATGTCAACCTTGGTCTCTTCGGGTACTTACCTACATTCATCTACAATCGCATTGTATATTTGCTTTGACAATCTTTCATCTTTCATTCTTTCCACATGACCGAACCAACGGAGCATGCCCTTTCGCATTTTAACACCATCACTTTCATTCAATCCCACTCGTTCTCGGATCTCACTGTTACGGATGCAATCAGCGAGCGTTACACCACAGATTTTCCGCATCGATCGCATTTATCCTACTTTCATGCTTTTTCTGACCTACCCAACTCTCTCTTCCATACAATAACGTGAGAATGAGAAAAATAAAAAACATTTAAAGCTAAGTTTTAAAAAAGGTATCTTTACGCCCGTATCCCCGAAGAAGTAGACAGACGCACCACCAGTGAAACTATGACTACCTGAAACACGAAGTTCAACAATTTTTCCCCGTGTTGGTCCGGGCTCCTTTGCAGAATAGACCAACTGCCTTTCTTGCCAGGCAGCTCGTAAAAGGCGAGCATAGGCTTATCATCACTAACACCGTGACATCTGATTAGGTGGTAGAGTTTCGCAGCGACTCGCCCGGATTGGTACCACCGCCTTACCTATTCCTGCCGTCATAACGTCATGACGTGTTCCGGTTCGGAGGGTAAGGTAGCCGGTAAACTTACTTTTGCTCGAGGCCTAACATCCTGACCTCAGGTTGGCAACGCACCATTACCATCTTTGGTATCTCTAGGCTTCGTGAATTTCTTACCATCAGGAAATCCGTCTGCTTGTTTGCCTTCCTATAATATAAAAAAAAATGTGATACCTAAGTGGCAAACTAGTCACCAACCGGGCACATATCTGTTTCCAGGCAACTTTTTTTAATCAGAAATTTGATAATACCCATTCTCTATTTTTTGTCGCCTGACCCGTTAAATTATTAATTCAGTATTATTTTATTTTAATACAAAAATAAATATGATTCTACTCCAAGTCCATTACTAAGTAAGTAACAAGTATCAAGTGACACGACCCTTGTAAACCAGGCTAGCTAAAAAAACTAGGCCTAAGGTTGGCAACGCACCATTACCACCTTTGGTGTCTTCTAGGCTTAGGCTTCGTGAATTTCTTACCATCAGGAAATCCGTCTGCTTGTTTCCCTTCTAATATCATAAAAAATCCTCCAAAACTCTTCGATATACTTATTTGTTTACGCTTGTGGCGCTTGAAGTAATTAAGCTTACAGCAGTGTTCCTCATCGCAGATGTTACGTGTACCGTACGCCGCTCATGATTTACGAAAACGTAACGTGGCTAAGACGTCACGTCTTCCTTACGCATCTGCGACGTCATTGTTACGCACCAGTGGCTTCTCTGCTGCTTAGGGTGAGGCCCCATTGGTGCGATGCGTAGTAACAAAACTTGTGGATTACGCCCTTATCGTGTTTGTTGGCCACCTCTTCCGCTTTGAAAGCGCTTGCAACCCGTTAGTATGATAATGGCCTAAAATACTGGCGATCTGTACTGACGG
>NJDD01003526.1:59685-74920 GCA_002245505.1 Calephelis nemesis
CCCCCCCTTGTATGCGAACGTATTTTATGAACGGCCCCCTAGCTACTTGTTAGCTTTCTTTATTAGGTAATAAGAAAAAAATATACAATATAGTTTGGAAATAAAGAACAAATTATTACATTAACTATTTTTTACGATATTGGAAGGCAAACAAGCAGACGGATTTCCTGGTGGTGAGAAATTCCCGCCGCCTAGAGGCACCAAAGGTGGTAATGGTGCATTGCCAACCTGAAGCCGGGATGTTAGGCCTCGAGCAAAAGTAAGTTTACCGGCTACATTACCCTTTGAACCGGAATACGTCATGACGTTATGGTGGTAGGAATAGATAAGGCGGTGGTACCAATCCGGGCGAGTCGCTGTGAAAGTCTATCACCTAGTAGGATGTCACGATGTTAGTTACGGTAAGCATGTGCTCGCATTTTACGAGCTGCCTGGCAGGCAGGCAGATGGTCTATTCTGCAATGAAGCCCGGACCAACACGGAGAAATTGTATAAATTGATGTGGCTAAATATAAACGTAGATACCTATATTTCATTATCTTGATAGGCATAATCTTAAGAAATTTTAATTATTTCAACATGCTATACTCGGCTATGTACATTAAATTCTTTTGAAAACGTCAGTCAGTGCTAGATTCAGATTCCATTTAATTTATATTTTCTAAATGTCAAAATATTCTTAGATATTTATACGAAATTCCAACAATTTATTTATAGTAAAAGATAGGTAGGTACTCGGAACCCTGATTGTTCATAGCAAAATTTTAATTGGGTACTGTTGAATCATTTTACAATGCTAAACTAGACCAAAGACAATATATATAATAATTACTAATCTCTGCCTAGACACAGGTTTATACTCAAATAGGTTAATTTAATTAATGTACTTAACAGTATACGTTGTTCAATTAATTTAAGATTATATTAATAATTGCTTTTAATGAGGGTTTTCGACTTGTGGAAAAAAATATGTACTTTTATCATGACCAACCACCACGATTTAAATCACATTCTGGAATTTAGTTCTCTCAGTTGCCGGTAGAAGCGCCAATATTCTTACACAAGTAATTCACGATTACCCTTGCGAATTTCTGCGCCAAGCTTTTCCAAACGAAAAAAAAAACAAATGGAAACGAAAGAATGGAAAAGAAAAACAACATCATTCCAGAGAGATGCTGTCGCATCCAAAATGTAGGTATTTTAACATTACAAACATTAGTAAATATGTTGTAAGATATCTATCAGAAAACATTCACATTCACATTTGGAATATCAAAACTCTAACTGAAACTTATTTTAGACAAAAATGTCGCATAAAATTTAGAAGCGCCATCTATTAGTGTCGAATGTAAATTCATTGCCTTGCCATAAATTAATATTTTATTTACCTTTTTTTATGACCTTGGAAGGCAAACAAGCAGACGGGTTTTCCGATGGTAAGAAATTCCCGCCGACTAGAGACACCAAAGGTGGTAATGGTGCGTTGCCAACCAGAAGCCGGGATATTACCTACCAATAATTTAAATTATTACGAAAATTAAGTTGTAGAACAGCTCTGTTATTCAACTGTGATGATTTGCCATTCATCATTACTGCGATACTACTGCCATCCAGTTTCAGCAGAGAGTACTACTGTCGGTATTCCCATTCCCATCCCAGCACAAAACCATAGAGATGTGCCATCTGCTGAAGTATATTAAAATCTATATTGTTTTGTTATTGCTAGGCCATAGGCAATATTATGTTTTGAGTGTGATGTTAACTGCAGTGCAAGCTCTCAAAGAAGTTAACTGCAGTCGAAGTTTTTCAGAATTTTTAATACCATGAAACCTGCTAGCTTTGCCAACGGTTGCTAAGTTTGCCAAGGCCAACTATTGAGAGAAAATGTGTAGTACCTAACATCTTAGTAACAGTTTTTTGTCATATATGTATGCCTTTATAGTAAAAATTATGAGTTAATTGGCAACACCTAACGAGATGTAGAAACCCAGCTTGTTTTTGAGATCTCATTTTCGGCGGTTACTTTTTTTCAATGTTGATTGCGTAAAACTTTGTAGTCCAAAACTTTTACCAAAACAAACAGGAAAAACATGGCGTACGGAAGTACATTTTTGACATTAAGTTAGCATAATCTTTAACTAAATAAAAGCTGATTTACTGTGCTACAAGCCACATGTAGTTCCTGAGAATTGGTGTTGGTAAATTCAACAACCCTAATCACAACCGAAGAATATTTAAACACTACGTAATAAAAGGCGGGACTTTCATAGATAAATAGCAAACCCGAATTTGTATAAAGTTTACTTGAAAATGTATATAACCCGTATAATTTGAAAGTAAGTCTAAAGGCAACTAGTGTCATATGATTTGGGCAAATAAAAAACATAGCAAACTTATTTTTTTATATGAAAGTTGCGCCAAAATGATCACAACGTCCGTGATGGTGACTTTGCCATGTGTAGTTGGAGGTTAGGGCTGCCACAAAATTTCTTATGAATATTTTATAATAACAATTAATTAAAAATTTAAAAAGTGTTTTTTTGTTTTGGGTTAGAATAATTAAAAATGAGAAGTGATTTAGTTATTTGCATAAATACTATCTAGCGTTACAATTTCGCAATAGTTTCTTGCATGTTTTTTATAGTTTGATTTGTTATAGATTGGTACATATTTATGTAGGTGTCTGACTGCCATGTAAACATTAGAGACTGATTATGCTAGATTATGTTCGATTTATTTTAATTTAAATAATTAAAAAAGAAATAAAATTTTACTTTGCTTTAGGATAATTTATACTATTTTTGTTTTATTGCGTAAAATATCTACTTCAATTTAAGAAATGAACTGGAAGTTAAACATGATGTAAGCAGGCATCTATCTTATTAACAAACTGTAGAAATCAATACATATTCACAACGAATAATAGTGTGTGTTGATCTTATTGAAGTTGATTATGTTTTTTTACATATTTTTTTTCTATTAGTAAAACCCTTTTGTATTTGACAACCCTAACCCTAACTTTTTCTTACTATGAAATATTGTGAAATGGTTGGTGACTTGTTAGAGAATTAAATTGCCAGAGCTAAATATTAAAAAGTTTGACTTTTATTTTACGGGTTACAGAAAGAGAGCAAATATGTTACTTTTTAGCACCATACACTCCAAAAATTTCATTTTTATTTTCATATGGCAAATTTACCAGAAGTGGCTAATGATTTTGCCGTATTTGTTTTTATGCTTAAAATATATTAATTTACAGAAATAAAAGAGATATTTAATAATAATTTGAATTTTCATGAAATTTACTACGTCTAGGTGTAGTTTACTTATGATGTTTTCATGTAATTATTTTTTTAAAGTGAATCAAACTCTTTGACACATGAAAAAGTGGCAAAGTAAGCACGTTTCACGGTCATTCTGAAAACTTTTACTTTCGTGTTTATATTGATTGAAATAAGTCAATTTTGATGTCATTTTGTACAAGTTTGTTCAGTGAAAGTGCACAAATGAAATAATCATGAAGAAATATAGTAGCGTGTATTTCTTTGTTGCCGCCAAATTTCACTATATGAGCTTGAGTAATGTGGCCATCGCTTTACCCAAGACTTATTGACGACTAATGACTAGTTATAATTGAATCGCGTTTTTGGTCAATTTTATGCAAATTTCTACTTGACTAATGACAAAATGTGCCGCATGAATGTTAAAACCTAAAGCAGGCTTTATCAACCTTTATTTCACCGAGCCTGCCCGAGTCAAAATGCCTTAGTAGGTTTCAAGAAAAATAGGAAACGCACATTGTTCTTATTAATTAAATTATTCATTTTTAGATATTTTAAATAGGTAGAATTAGGATCTCGATCGCCTCTGTGATCTAGCGGTTCAGTTGTTGACTTGACTGCATGAGGTCCCGGGTTCGAATCCCGGGTCGGGCAACAAAAAGAAAATTGGGTTTTTCCAATTTTCTACGAAAAAAAAATTGCTCGGAATTGGATATATGCCCGGTTGGCGATAGGCTTGCCACCTATCACATTGTGGGACTTAGTATCTTCGGCTAGTCGTGGGTGCCCTGTGTGCTTCTGCCTACCTCTTCGGGGATATGGGCGTAAAGATACTTTAGAATAAAGACTATGCATCCTAACAATAAGTTTTGACTTATACTTATAGTAGTACAGCAAAAAAACCGACTCCCGGAAAGTTTTTTTATTGACATTTTTTAATAATACTTACAATGCTTTGAATTATTTTTGCCATTTTTGAGATCAATAACAATAATTAAACTAAAATAAATTAAGAATAGACCATCTGCCTTCCTTGCCAGGCAGCTCGTAATAGGCGAGCATAGGCTTACCATCACTAACACCGTGACATCCGACTAGGTGGTAGAGTTTGGCAGCGACTCGCCCAGATTGGTACCACCGCCTTACCTATTCCTGCCGCCATAACGTCATGACGTGTTCCGGTTCGGAGGGTAAGGTAGCCCGTAAACTTACTTTTGCTCGAGGCCTAACATCCCGACCTCAGGTTGGCAAAGCACCATTACCACCTTTGGTGTCTCTAGGCGGCGTGAATTTCTTACCAACAAGAAGACCGTCTGCTTGTTTGCCTTCCTATAGCATAAAAAAAATATTAGTCGCTTTGGAAGTAGCTCGTATAATATGACCCGGTAATTATTTATACAGTTTAACTCTAGTAGAGACACCGTTTCACATGTAAATAAATATGTTTTATTTATCGTAAATATATTTTAGTGAGTAAGGTGCAGATTCAATTCTTGCATGAGATATTTTTTTTAATAAGTGTAAATAATACGCTTAAATATAATATTAACACACGTAGGTACATATCTCCACGTCAAGTGAGATACTTGTAGAGTAAGTAAGGTAGAGAGTATCGACTGCCGTTACTTGGTCAATGTTAAAAATATTTGCAAAGAGTATATAAATACTACGTAATAAGAGGCGGGACTTCCATAGATACATAGCAAACCCAAATTTGTAAAAAGGTTACTTGAAAAATTATAACCCGTACAATTTGAAAGTAAGTCTAAAGGCATTCAGATTCTATGGCAACTAGTGCCATATGATTTGGGCGAATAAAAATCATAGCAAACTTATTTTTCTTATTTTTTTATATGAAAGTTGCGCCAAACTGAATATTTGTTCAAGAGTGATTCCATTGTAATACAAGAACTTTACACAAGTGATCAAAATGTCAATAACCTGACATTGACGAAGTGTCAATGTCGAAAAATACTCTATTGTACTTCTTCTTTCTTTAAGTTTTGGCCTTCACGTTAGTATTTTGCCATTCGTCAAGTAGAAATTTGCATCAAATTTTATATCAATTTTGAATTATGTCAGGCTCTTGAGTAAAGCGGCGGCCTCAATACACAAGCTCATGTAAGGAGATTTGGCGGCAACGAGGAAATACATGGATACGCTAATTTCTTCATGATTATTTCATTTGAGCACTTTCACGGAACAAAATTGTACAAATTGCCACCAAAATTGACTAATTTTATTCAATATCAACACGAAATTCAATAATTATGAAAAAACTTCGACCGTCTTTTCTCTCGATGGCGCCAAAAACTCTCTATTGTACTTGGCGTTTGATTAATGATGAAGAAAGTTTGTACCTTAATGTACTTGTAAATTAAAAAGTCTGATTTTGATAAAATTTGAATGAAAAAGAAATCATCAACATTTAACGGTCATTAGGCAAATAGTAACAATTAACAAGACAAACAAATAGTAACATGTAACAATTAGGTATTTAGACTAAAACAAAAAAAACATAAACAAACTGAGAATCCCTAGTTTTGGAGACGGTTAAAAACCAAGTCGCAGGCCGTTCGTTTGTTCGCGACAAACTCAAACTACTAATCCAATTTTAATTAGATTTCACCAAAACATAAAAAAATTTCAAATAAAGAAATAATAAATAAAGAATGGTTTTAATATATAATTTTATATTTCACCTAAAGTCTGTCTTTTATCTCAGAGACAGATGTGAATTTCAAGTTTACAAATAATGATATTGTTTTTTTTTTCGCAGTGCTGTCTTATGATACTGATTTTACAAAACGTAAATTTAACATCGTTTTTTGAAAACTAAAAAACCTTAATTTCACGCTACAACATAAACATTAGACATTTTTAACTTACATCCAAAAAAAATATATTTCAAATATTTCTTTTCTATTAAATGATATCATACTTCCGAGGTGGTCATATTGCCACCAAATCAAGGTAAATCTAGGAAAATAATTATTTTTTGTACATTAAACGAGATTATATTAAAATCGAAGACGGTGTTTGGCAATTTTCCTCGTGTTGGTCCGGGCTCCTTTGCAGAATAAACTATCTTGATTCCTGTCAGGCAGCTCGTAAAAGGAGAACAAAGGCTTTCCGTCAGTAATACTGCGACAACTGACTATGTGGTAGAGTTTCGCA
The DNA here is from genome assembly GCA_002245505.1 of Calephelis nemesis. Classification (NCBI taxonomy): domain Eukaryota; kingdom Metazoa; phylum Arthropoda; class Insecta; order Lepidoptera; family Riodinidae; genus Calephelis; species Calephelis nemesis. The sequence goes on from NJDD01003526.1 coordinate 66,144, forward strand.
GCGACTCGCCAAGATTGGTACCACCGCCTTATCTATTCTTGCCGTCATAATGATGGCCTTAGCGCCTGCTAGTATTGTATTATTCTTCGCCTAGTAGTAGTATTCTAATAATTTAGATTACTGGATTGTTTCATAAGTGTATTCAGACATAGGTGAAAAATTGTGCAGCTTTGACATCAGGTTTGACACTAGCACCATATCTATTCTTGGAAAAAAACCCCGACAAAACTTATATGTAATGTAGATAAGAACCATCCAGGTAACTTCAGCTTTTAAGCAGAAGAAACTGTTTATCCGTTCAAAAGTTATGTTGCCATAGACAGACATACACACACAGACACGTCAAACTTAGAACACTTCTCGTTTTCCGTCATCTGTTGTATTCTTAGAATCCCTGAAAACATAAAAATATCAGTACACGAATCAACAAGAGTTTTAGGCCTTAAACTGGATCTCAGCGATTGTAGGGCGGCGGCTCTAGCGGCGCGATCTAACACATAGATTCTTATTGAAGTGAACTGGATGTCAGCGGAGCGGGGGCGGAGCGATCTGTCCGCTGACATCGAGTTCGGCCATAGCTCGCCTCGCCCGCGCCCGCCCCGCTCTCGCCCGAGCCCTGCAATCGCTGAGATCCAGTTTGTGGCCTTAAGGATAAGTTCTTGGATGAATGTAGGTACCCGGGGAGATCAAGGTTGACATTCCACGATCAGATCAATCGGATATTATCTGAGGGTGGTGTTAAGAGTCTCCGAAACGGGTGTGTTTGTATGAAAAGGGTAATAAATGTGAAGGAAACCAGACAGGTTTGTCAGGATCGTGAGGTCTGGCACTCGATACTCTCTGCCTACCCCGAAGTTCTCATTAAGTATCAAGATTAAGTGCGAGTGCCTCAAAATGCTATTTATGCAGTTCTACAGTTGAGTAACATGTAGACAGTTATTTACTTTAATAAAAGCTGTTTGTAATTTTTCCATAATTTACACAAGTGTTTCAGCGTTTAGTATAAAAGGAGAAAATAAACGAAAACGGTATAGAAGACACTTTCATCTTGTTAAGATATCATAATATTTAATATGGATTGTAAACTTGCTTTTCTGACTGTGGCAAATGTGGTAAGATTATTTAAATTGAAAATCTTAATACATAAGCAGAAGTGTAGAGGGGGTGTCCATTTTTGGCCCTGAAAGAACAACACACCACAACATTTATGGAAACACCAAAAAACTAAAAGAAAGTCACATTTGTTTCTTTAAAGTTCGATTTTTTTTAAAAAATCAGCGAAAATATTCGTTCCTTTAATTTAGTAAATTGTTTGTGTTGAAAATAATTATTAACGTACTTTATTAGTTAAATAAAAAAGAATATTTCTGAAACTATGATTTTAAAATTCAATTCTTGATAATCTATATTAATAATTTAGTCAAGGGGTACGGTAGACTCGATTGAAACTTTACCTGAATAATAAAACATAAAAAAATAATGATTTTGAGTCGACAACATATATCCGCAAAATTCGGATTGTCGAGTATTTTGTTTAATTCTATGTTAAATTCTAATGTGTTGACAGACAAATCACAGTCGCCATCTTGGGTAATAATAAGCGTTCCGTTTTGTGATGTATAGGTAATAGAGAATATTCCTTTATAAGTACCGTTGCCAAATTCTCGGATAAGTACTCATTGCAATTTGTTTTGTTACTTTATGTTACTTTAATTTAAATGTTGATTTAAAATAAAGATTATTTGTTTAAAATCTTTGGCAGTTTTTCTTTACTATATTTATTAAACACAATGACTGAAGCTATACGAATCTATGTCTTGCTTATACCTTTAATATTCCTTGAAAACCGGTGACTACAGAAATATCTACCTACATTTTGCACCTAGATGTATATTATGAGTAACATTTTACCCGAGCTAAGCCGGGTTCTTATCTAGTATCTTATTATAGGCGAAATATTTATGACAACGAATTGGAATGATACAATCTTATTGACGAATGAATGAATCTTTAATTTATCCATGAAGCTTATATAAAAAAATCACTCCTTTTTTTCGGTACTTTGTTTCGGACAGATTTTAAACAAGCTACTAATATATGGTACTTATTAAGTATTGTTGACTTGCTTTAATTTCTTATTCTGCTAGGCTAATTAACATAAAAAATGATATTAAGTAGGTAAAAACATTGTATTACTAACAATATAATATAGATTTCACTAAATAACACGCCTAACTACACCGACTAATCGCGAGGCTCGGGTTCGATTCCCGACGGGGACAGGCATTTGTGTGATGAACATTTAGATGTCTGCATTTCCGGGTCTGGGTGTTTATTAAATTTATTCTGGAATCTATTTAAGTATTTCTATGTATTAGTATTGTTGACTAACACCCATAACATATGCATATAATTTGCTTACTTTGGGGTTAGATTCAATTTGTGTGACTTGTCCAGTAATATTTATTTATTTATTACTAGCTGTCCCCGCGAACTTCGTTCCGCCCGTTCAGTTTGTATGGGAAAAATTAAAATGTTGTTTTTCCCAGTTTTCTCACAATTGAACAGGATAAAAAGTATCCTATGTCCTTCTCCCAGTTCTAAGCTACCTCCCCACCTGTTTTCAACTAAATCCGTTCAGCAGTTCTTGAGTTATAAGTGGTGTAACTAACACCACTTTCTTTTATATAAATATAGATTTATTTACATTCTTGCGTATTTTCACGTCAAGTCCCTTAGAGGGTAGGATATGGCATCATACATTTTGTATTTAATTCTACAACTTAGTTTAAAAAATGGTCTATGAAGATTGTAAACCATAGGCAGAACAGAACCATGGCCTGAATATGAATTCAGCACCCGCTTTTTGTGACAACTCAAGCCCTCTATTTGTTGTGATATCTTGTACCTACAAAATGACGACCCCGGCATTCGCATTCCACTAATTCCTCTCAGCACTCCGTACCTTCTTCAAAGGTACACAGATTAAGGTGAATTACACAAGCTATAAAATACACAGCAATACTAAAAACATGCAGTGTGCTTGTTTATATAATTTTTTACCCATTTTAGGTGGAATTTTGGAAGTCGTTGGAACCCACGTACCTCCCTTATTTTTTTTTCATTCACATGAAATTTCGTTCAAAAAATGTATAAGAATAAAAAATTAATACGAAAATTATAAAGACAAACCTGTTAGCCGTCGATTTTAGAAAAATCCTTCCTTAGAAAATGCCTACATCATAAAAGAAATACGTGTGCGAAACTTCAGGTTTATGCCCTATGGGTTTGACCTGTGCGTTGATACATGAGATTTACCTTTTTTATTATACAGACAATAGCATTATTATTAAAAAATCCACCAAAATTACAAATAAAACACTATCGTTAAAAATCATCTTTTTACATTGTCTTAATCGTGATTTTAATTTTACGAGATCATGACGACATTAAAAACCCCAATTTATTTTACCCTAATACTTCAGTAGCTTATTAATTTTACACTTCGTAATATCGCCTCTGCGGTCTAGCACTCCGGCTTTGGACTTGACTTCTGGAGGTCCCAGGTTTAATCCCCGGGTCGGACAACGACAATAAATTTTAGAATCTTTTTGATCAGAACGCCATCTTCATTTTTAAAGACCAATTACTTTGTTTCCAAACTTTTTAGTGTGCCATCTGTGATCTTTTATCGTTATCATCAATATATTTGTTTTTGTTTGTCAAATGCATGGTAGTTCGTGTAATGTTTTATTTTTTGAATTAATGCGCTTTATAAAAATTATCATTAAAAAATATTAGCGTCCTGCACTTCACCTACACACAAACTATAAGTGTGTCAAATTTCATACTCCTCCGCCAGCGCAATTTCCGTAAAAAAGGGTCCAAAGTTTTTGCTTCACGTATTAATGTATAGATAATTATTTGACTAATTGTAAAAACAGAGGTCAACTATTTCATAAGATATCATTTGATAATTAATTTTTGAAGTATGGCAAATAATACTAAAACGGTCCCATTATATGAATATTCTACTAGTAGTTTTGAACATCATGTCTAAATTTTTGTTCTACCAGTCGGATGATAATAAAATTAAAATAGGTCCCATTTTATACATCCGAATCATGACCTATCTTTCTAAAAACCATCAAAATATATTTATTATTGGCCGAACAATCGGGTAACCAACATACAAAAAAAAATATGAAGTTGAATTTGAGAACCTCCTCCTTTTCGTTGTCGGTTAAAAAACGAAGAAGTTCAAGACAAGGCTTTGTCCAACAGTAAATGTAAAAGGGTGAAAATTATAATGATGATGGATCTATGTATTATATATATATCTTTACGCCCATATCCCCAAAGAGGTAGGCAGAGGCACATCCAGGGCTAGCCGAAGCCGAAGATCCCGAGCAACATTTTTTTTATTAGAATATGAGAAAAAACACATTTTCTTTTTGTTGTCCGATCGGGGAATCGAGCTGAGACCTCATGAAGTCAAGTCCAACACCTGAACCGCTAGACCACAGAGGCTATGATGTATTTCTTTTTATGTGAACAGTTAACAATTGATAACATAATATGTTACAGATCCAGTTCCTACTGATGGCCCTTTTTAGTGATGAAGAACTAAAAACTATCACCGATAATCCTCATTTTGCATAAAAATGTAATCATTAAAATAAAATGTTTCTAATTTGGTACTACTTTTCTGTTTCCAGTTTAATATTTCGTCCTTAATTTCCTTTGCGAGTTTTTTATGAAATATTTTTCTTCTAAGTACTAATTGTTTCAAATTATAGATCTCTGGAATAAATTCATACCTAAATGTTTTATATAATCTTAATATATGTAAACTATGCGTTACGTTGTTTGTCCACAGTGGATTCCTAAACTACTTAACCGATTTTAATTAAATTTCCATAACGTATGCGATTAGATCCAACTTGAAAGATAAAATAGCTTCAAACTCAACTTATTGCAGGCGAAGCTGCGGGTAACAGCTAGTATACCTATTACTTACTTGTTTACTTTGTACATTTAACTTTAATGGCTTTTGTAAACTCGACTCTTCTGTTCCAACTAGCAACTAACTCTTTCGGAAAATCCATAAAATATCAATTAAAAAGTCAAAAGTTAAATTGCAAGGATCGGTTCACGCTGACCCAAGATCTACATCGTCAGTATTCCTATATGCCCAGTATCGGTGCTATAGGCTTAAACTGCAGCAGCATGAGAAGAGACATATTTTATTTAACTAATTGATTGTGTGACATTTTAAATGTGAATTTCATCTGTAATGATAAATTCATTTAGTAGGTACACGGAACTATGTATCTACAGGACATAACTACCCGCGTTAACGGGTAAGAAAGGTCTTAAAAATTTCGCCACGGGACTTGAATCCTCAGTAGCTCAAATGGTTAGAGCATTCGTCAGCTTGAGACAAAATTTTACAGGTTCCGAAATCCTGTCTGGGGCGAAATGTTTTCTTTTTATTCTTTCTTAAAAAATTATAGAAATTAAACCCAAGCACGGGGCAAGGGCAAGGGCAAGATAATTGATAATATGAGTGAATAGGATTGCTTTATAATATTATCGCCTCCGTGGTCTAGCGGTTCAGGTGTTGGACTTGACTGCATGAGGTCTCGGGTTCGAATCCCGAGTCGGGATAGGGGGTTACCAGCTCTTAAAACAATATTATTTCAATAATACAAATTGTCATCGGCGAAAGGGAACCTTGTGACGTACCTATGCCATAGCAGTGCTTTTATAAGTAGACTTTAAACAACATGGAAATAATCTAATATATAAAATTCTTGTCATGGGTATAACATTACTTAGCTTTCTTAGTCTTATACTAATTTTAATTTATTTATTTATTAAGACAAATAAGGAATAAGGTATTTCTTACATCCATAAACCCTAGAAGGGTTTGTGCGAATGTAACACTTCACAGTTAAACAGTTTTTTACATATAAAAGATACACAAAATGAAAAAATATTAATTGTAACTTAATAATAGAAAGTTTAAATAGTTAAAGAAAATAAAAAGTTTGAACATACAAAAACAACTATTGAGATTTTTAAAAAGTGTAAAGTTCAGCTTACGATTACCTTGCCCTGGTTATGTAGAAAACGTGACACTTAACACTCCATTCTCTCTTCTCTACGCAAGGGTTCAACGTAGGGTTCCCGACCCTTCCGGAATGCCTGTGAGACTCCGGTAATGATGGATAATCTAAATACTAAGTTTATTAATTACATTATAATAATAATTATAATACCTTCGCAACCTTCGCAAACAGTTACAAATATATACTTAATTTTTTCATGTAAAACCTATTAGGTATACCGTATAACTATGATAAGAACCCCTTATATATTAAATGCCCCTCGACAATAATGTTAATATAAATTTATAAATAAAAATTAATATTTACACCAGTTTTCTATCAAAACTCAATGTCTGCCCCAGATTTGTTAAAATCCTCCCTGATTTGTTTATTTGAGAGTTGGCAACCCTAGCAACGTTATCCGCTCAATTTGTAGCTCATTTGTAAGCATGGGAATGAATATTAAATGTACTTTGTGTATTTATTTCACTTTTAAATGTATTTGAAACCTAATTGGTGAACCACCAAAAAATGCCAGAACAACTGAGCTGGTCTGATAATGGAGCTCGAAGAAAGGGAACGTAAACCTGGAATGCCTTTGATTCGTCTTAATTAGATCTCTCCTTATTTTTTGATGACGAGGACTTGATGCCAAAGGCCTGGTGAGAGATTATTGGAGATTATTTTGAAAAGCAATAAACATAATATTTTGGTCATAACATGTTTGTTGCTTTTTCGCTAAACTTCGTTTTAGTTTCGCTAAACTTATAGTGTGACCTACGTCTAAATGTAGTTATTAAATTCTTTTTGATGTTTAGCTCCCAGTAAAATAAAATGTAAAACGTCAGTTAAAACCACAGATATCCTGGTTAAAGCGATGACAGTTGCCAAAGACAGTTGCATAACTATTAACTATTTAATTTTGTCGTATAAATAAAGTTGTCGAAGACGAATGGTAATGTTGTCACCAAAAAAACATGGTGCAGACTTACGGAACACCGTCCGCAGAGGAGTGAAGGCCAGAGACGTGGGGACCGCCAACATTCGGCCTGGTAATGAGTATTTACATGCCTACAAATAATATCAAAAATTGGAACTTACTGACTGCCTAGGTAAGCTAAGTGCTGTTACTGATGAATACGGTACAGAATCTGAGTACGTGTTAAGAGATTTTAATACATTGTCAGATTTTTGCTAAGAACAAGGTCAGCTATGTTTGGATGGTCAAAAACTAGGCGTAAATTCAAATTATAGTATTAACAATACGTTTGAGTGAAGCCAATGCTTGCATGAAACATAGGATCTACAGTTTAGCGTTCGGTACAAGGTATACCTGAAAAACTAGACATTGTTGCGATTTTTTCTCTCACATTGTTCAATATAGTATGTTCATGTCCATATCCCCGAAGCGTGGGTGAACCTTTTTGGCTTCGACGCCTACCCGATTACACCTAACCAACCTGTTCAGGATGCTAATTATGTAATTCAGTTGTCAACTCTAAATGGAATAGTGTACATCAAGTGACATCATTTGTGTTTGATATCTGTATTGTATTTCTGTTGGTCACTGGAGATAGCAAATATAAAACACGTCATTTAACAGCGATTTGATGTACATTTTTCCATTTAAGTTGGCAACTGAGATACATAATCAGCCCCCTGATCTGGCTAAGCCTCAAAGGCTGAAGAATACGAAGCCAACGAACAAGCACACGGACACGGCTTTGTTGATGACAGCCAAAACCTATAGACATCATAGATATTATAGGTGCGTCGCTAACTTCTGCTTGGGGCTTAAGCACTAATGTAGTACCGGCTACTCTGTCCTTCGGACTGAACCATTACTTTGTCAGTATGACAACTGGAATAGTTAAGAGCTAAGATTTAAGACGATAGTTTTCTCTCCCTGCCATAGTGCCACACAGTGGTGGTAATTCTGCTGTTCACAAACTAAACTTATTTAAGATGCATGTTATTTCTTTCAAATGAAACAAAAACAAAAGAGATGGAACGTTGTAGATATATTGTCAGATTAGTTCGAACATGTCAAATTGTAATGTTTTTAATGTTTTCAGAGTGATATATTCTCAGATAAAGTATCCCCTAGATGGATCACATTTAAGTTGAATAAATAACCTATACCTCTCTCAATAATTTTAATGTTGACATCGTATGTGTCAAAAAGAGATAGCAATTGCACTTTCGTGCGTCTTCAAACGCCGAGCGCCACTAGTCTAGAATCGCCATATTGTTTGTTACTCTGCTGGTTAACACATTATTTTGACGATTTTGCTTAAAATAATTACCTATTGTGAATAATATAACGGTTTGAGTGTGGTTTTCATTTCGTAAAGAATAATGGCGTGTATTGTGCCTGGATGTTCCAATAGAGTTAGTGTTTTGAAAGAAAATAATGCAAAAGTCTCGTTTCATCGGTAAGTTAACTTAATCATTACCTATTATATGTTAGAAAGCATCTTTCAAAGAAAGTGTTCATGAAATTGAATTTTTATTTTTTTATTTTTTTAGCACTTGCCCTGTGCGTGGGATAAATTTGTATAAATCTTAAAGAAAGAAAAAATTTCGCCCCAGACAGGATTTGAACCTGTAACCTTTCGTTTAAATAAAAATTCGATGCAAGAAACGAAAGTTATGTCCATTCTA
>NJDD01003526.1:76340-90741 GCA_002245505.1 Calephelis nemesis
AGCGATATATCAATATGTATTAATGTATAGTCAAATTGGCGTCATTTGAAAGTTTTAGACCCACTAGAGATACTATATCTTTCTCTTTCAAGCAAATGACATTTTGTTGTTATTAAAAAGAGAAAAAACTTTTCCGCAAGTTTTGATTAAATGTGATCCATCTAGGGGATACTTTATCTGAGGATATATTAAACGTCTGTAGAAATGACGTGTACGGTCTAATTTAACAGCACTAAAAGTGTTTTGTCTCTTTCTGTTACTTTAGTTGAAAGAAGTCAGCAATAACTTAAAATTAGTTACGTGACTGCGCAAAAAAAATACCACCAATATATCAGTGATCTTTTAGGTCAAGACTTATTTTACGCTCGTCTCCTACGAGCGTTACGAGTGCACTTAGTTTAATCTACACAGATTTTTTTAGTTATTCACGAGACCTCGCACTATTTTTAAAAATAGAAAGTATCTTCACGCCCATATCCCCGAAGAGGTAGACAGAGACCCAACCAAGACACCCACGACTAGTCGAAGAAACTAAGTCCTACAATGTTGTAGGTTGTAAGCCTATTGCCAACCGGGCACATATCCAACCCCGAGCAACGTTTTTTTTTTCATTACAAAATTGGAAAGACCCAATTTTGTTTTTGCTACCCTATCCAGGATTCGAACCCGAGACATCATACAGCCAAGTCCAACAACTGAACTACTAGACCACAGAGGCGATAACATTATTATTTTCATTAAGTATTTTTATTAAGTACACGGTTAGTCATACTGTCCATTGTTAATGACAAGTTGTACACGTAGATCACGAGGGCTCCGTCTGCAGCCGGCCGACCGCCGCCTCCGTCAGTGAGCTATCCGCCTCCTATTTGCAGGTAATGTACATCAGTGTATGTACAAAGTACGAGTAGCATGTACCTAAGGTAAACGCAGCTATTACCGGCATATCGCGCATTTACTTAAAATAAGTTTAAATCTTTGTAAAAAAGAAATAAATAAAAATTTTAGCCTCTGTGGTCTAGCGGTCCAACGTCGGACTTGACTTCTTGAGGTTTCAGGTTGGATCGCGTGGTAGGGCAACTTAAAAACTAGAAAATTTGTATTGTCAATTTTCTTATAAAGATAACGTTGCTTGGGATTTTATATGTGCACGGGTGGCGATAGGCTTGTAATATCACATTGTGGGATTTAGTGTCTTCGCAGGTGCCTTAGTTGTGCCTCTGCCTATTTCTTCGGAAGATGGGCTTGAAGATACCTATAAAAATTAACTAAATGGGTCGATAACAGATGCGCTTACCTGAAAAATTAATAAAGAAGTTCATACATCAAACAAGATCACCAGGCTACAGCGTTGAATTTGTTTGTATATACTTTGCTATAATAATCACCTGTGTAATAAATGTATCTTTAGTAGCGGTAGCATCTGAACCAAGTTAATCGGTAGTCTGTCATTTGTTCACATTTTCATATCCTAGAGATTGTATTCACTATGTACTACTACCGTTACCACTGCAAGGCTGGTGAAACTAGGTATATATAGGGGAGAAACATAGGAATTGTGAAATCAACATTACACGCATGCCTCGAAATAAGAAATCGAGTGTTAGAATATAAGAACGTATTACCATAGTATAAAGTAATCCATTTTACTAAGGATATACAGGATTGATTTGAAAGGACCCTCCAAATTTTATATAAGGGGTGAAAGCTTAAATAGTAATTAATTTTAAATACTATTATCAAATTGAAATATTTACTTTTATAAACGGTTATTTAATAAGTCTTGAAGTAACCAGCCTGCGAATGCGACTACGATTAGTGGAAACCAGTTTTATGCTTTGTGTGCCTTGTAATCATGCTACTTATATTTTGCGTGGGATACATTTTTAATTATTAATTACTTGAGTGTTATGGATTCCAAATTGTTTCTCCAAATTTGGCTGGTACTTTAAATGTCACCCGTATACGGATGTAAGTACGTAGGTATGGTACTAATTTCACAATTCAGTGGGGAAAAAATCAACCATTACCAACTCCATTGTCTAACTTTTTTTTTTGTATTTACCCACTTTAAAATGAATTTAGATTTACAAATTCAAAATATTGCTAAGTACTTTAAGATTAAGCCTTGGTAATGCTGTTATAAGCGAAACCGATTGGCTATTTATAAAGTAAAAAATAATTGTTATTGATACGTAAAACAGCACACGTGTCGTCTTTTGAAATTATGAGTAACGTAATCCACTCTAGGTGTCTAAACTAATATCTCATCTCTAAACTTATGTGTTTTGATAAAACTTTCTTTTCCACTGTCATTTTGCAACATACAACCCGCAAAATATCTGTGAAAACAAGGACTGATGAGTATAGGGTTACCATGTAGGACAAATCCTGAGATTTTAGGATTTTGAGGTGTTTCACAGGAATCCGGCCAGATTTCGAAAATTTGGGAAAATGTCAGGGCTTTTGGGTTTTTAAATAAAGTAGATATATTACGGGGTACGGGGTAGGGGAGGAGAGCGCTGCGTGCGTGCGTGGGAGTGAGAGGGATGAATAAGCTGAATGCAACGCGCCACCCCCTGCAAAGTTGGAGAACGTTGCATGTATGTGGCGCGCAGTGCAAAAAGCGAACATTGAGTGTTTTTTTCAAACATGATTATTTTTAACCGTCGCGACAAAGTCTCATGATTTTTCATTGGATTAGAATTAATTTCTCAGAATTTTTGAAATTTCTATATGGCAACCCTAGATGAGCACACAAATTTGGTAACAACATAATGTTATTGTGTAGGTAGTGGTGCAGAAGCATCGGCGGCGGCTTCCAGAGGCGTCAAGCCCCGCAGCGCGAGCACCTGTACGTCGACCTACTGCAGAACTACAACCTGAACAACACGTCTCTATTCGTGATTGTTTAGTAAGTGTTCCACATACACATTCTATTAAGAATTAATAACATTTACCGTACGTCCAACGCTCCTTTAAACCTCTATTAAAAAAACAACCACTAAAGCTGTTTATTCTTGACAGGTTGCGGCCGGCGACAGCACACTGCCAGCTGCCACCGTACTGCTTGCCTGTCCGGCATTCGCGGCACTACATAATCAAATGTAAGGGATACAGGATGTGACATAATTAAAGATTTTGTAACCGTCCATATCATCCTTAAAATGTCAATAATGTAACTGGGCATCCCTCATTTGCTATATAGATGTCATATTTTGTCAGATATTGACAGCGATGCCATAGCAGTTTCCGATATTTATTTATTTGTACCGCTATGATATAAACGTTCACGTTACGAGCCGTGGGCTCGTTATGATATAGGCATAGCTCTATATATGTATGTATGTGTGTATGTATGGTAAACAAGTGCACGACTTTTATGATGGTTTGACACAACCAAAGCCTGTAGACATCATAAATGATTTAGGTGTATCCATAATACAAAATTTGGCATTGTCACAAAGCTAAGGTAGTGGTTCTCTCTGTCTCTAACTGGACAAGTTGCTACGCAGGTGTCTACCAACAGTGGATATACCTGTGTAGACTACCATAGGATGAGATACATGTATACGTATGATACAGAAGGAGCAATACTGAGGATGTAGGTTTGGCGGCCGGTGACGGCAAGTATAAGGATGATACGGCATCTGTTGGTACACCTGCCAACCGGCCTTCTTCGCTTAAGGTAAGTAAATCTTTATAAATCTATGATTTATAAAGTGTTACAGCAGTTTGAGGCACAAAATTATCATTTCACCAAAATGTTTAACGCTCTAAATTAACTTATAGAGAAACAGAGCTATGAAAGTAAGATTTCTTACTAAAGTTTCGCAAATCGACTTTTTCTGTTTAATTTTATAAATAATTTACCCCTTGTTGGTCCGGGCTCCTTTGCAGAATAGACCATCTGCCTTCCTTGCCAGGCAGCTCGTAAAAGGCGAGGATAGGCTAACCATCACTAACACCGTGACATCCGACTAGGTGGTAGAGTTTGGCAGTGACTCGCCCGGATTGGTACCACCGCCTTACCTATTCCTGCCGCCATAACGTCATGACGTGTTTCGGTTCGGAGGGTAAGGTAGCCGGTAAACTTTCTTTTGTTCGAGGCCTAACATCCCGACCTCAGGTTGGCAACGCACCTTTACCACCGTTGGTGTCTCTAGGCGGCGTGAATTTCTTACCAACAGGAAATCTGTCTGCTTGTTTGCCTTCCTGTAACATAAAAAAAATGCTGTGATACCCATTTAACATTATTACAACATGCATATACCTTTTACCTATTGCAAAAATAATAAAGGAATGTCGGTAAGTTCAGATTTATCTTAAAACTCCTATATTAGTAAATCGCCTCTGTGGTCTAACGGTTCAGTTGTTGGACTTGACTGCATGAGGTTCTGGGTTCGAATCCGGGGTCGGGCAACAAAAAGAAAATAGGGTTTTTCCAATTTTCTAAGTAAAAAAAATGTTGCTCGGGTTTGGAAATGTGCCCGATTGGCGATAGGCTTGCCACCTATCACATTGTGGGACTTAGTATCTTCGGTCTGTCGTGGGTGCCCTGGTTGTGCCTCTGCCTACCCCTTTGGGGATATGGGTGTGAAGGTGCTTTTTTTGCTTCTTACCATTAAAACAAATTCATTCAATGCAAAGGTACAGTAGTACTATTTAAATTATGCGCTTCGGTTATATTCGTCGAGCTTCGGAAATCCGAATGCGTTTTAAAGATATCTACATATATATAGTTGTTATTACATAATTAATCATTTCGCATAAATTTGTTATTATATATTATTATATTAGCCAATTTAAAAATAAAAGTAAAAAGTGTAAACCCGAAGCGCATAATTTAAATAGTCTTTTTCTTTTCTAACCTTATTCTTTCCATTGTTGGTTATGCTTAGACTTGTTGCTTTAATATCAAGAGGTGGTCAAAACTTTTGAAAACCTGCAAAATCTCGGTGTACAGTCCGTTTTTATTTAGTTTTAAATCTTTCAATAATTTCTGTTGTATACATTAAAAGATATTACAATACAACAAAATAATAACAACCTGTATGAAAACATTAAACCGCACGTGGTCGAGTGGCTAACGTACACGCCTAACTACATCGATCAAACGCGTGGCTCGGGTTCGATTCCCGACGGGGAATTTTTGTGGTGAACATTTAGATGTCTGCATTTCCGGGTCTGGGTGTTTATTAAATTTATTCTGGTATATATTTAATTATTTCTTTGTATTAGAATCGTTGACTAATACCCATAACACAAGCATATATTATTCTTAATTTGGGGAAAAATTTAATTCGTGTAAGTTGTCCAGGGATGTTTAATATTTATTAAACATACTGTATCATAGTAGATTCTATACTTCTTATCGTCGGAGCTTGGTGGAATTCCATTCTTAATGTAATTTATTTAAAAACACTTGTACTTTCCACAATACATTGTGGAAAGTACAAGTGTTTTTAAATAAATTACATTACTGTATCATAGTCTTTTTAGCTAATTTTAAAGTTTATATTCGTCAGTTCCTCTTTAGTGCTTAGAACTGACTTCAGACTGACTGGTTTATTATGGTTTAAATGTTACGCTACTCCATGAGAACAATTGGTAGTATTTTAGTTGCGCACTCACTAAACTAATTTTAAGTTATCGCTCTCTTCTTTCAACCAAAGTAACAAAAAGAAACAAAACCTTTTTAGTGCTGTCGTCACGTCATTAAAAAGTCATTTCTACAGACGTTTAATCTATCACTCGGAAAACGTTGATTAAAAATATCACAATTTGACATGTTCGGACTAATCTGACATGTCTAAAACGTTCCATCTCTTTTGGTTTTGTTTCATTTGAAAAAGATAGCATGCGTCTAAAATAAATTTACTTTGTGAACAGAGGATTTACGACGAATATATATATCGCTTTTCTTAATAATTACATACCTCCTGTTTGACGTTAACCTGGTATTTTATGTTACAGAAGGAAACAAAACTGCCATTTTGGAAGAAGTATGCCAACTTTAATGATATGGAAAGCGACTCTTTTAAAAGAGGTAAGATTTTATTGCGACGTTCAACTTAACCGACTGAGTGATACAAATCAAATAAGTCATCCCGTAATTTTTGAAAACGTTGAAAAAAAAGATAATATTTGTAAAACTACGTGTGATAGCCGATGCGATTTTTTCCAAATCGCACTGACATTAACGTGCTGAAACCGTATCCGCACAAAAAAAATCGCCTCTGTAGTCTAGCTCTATAATTAAAGGCGTATGATGCCAGTACGATCGGTAGCTTTTTGGTGAATGGTCAGTATTTTTTCTGTATTTTGATATTTAAACATTAAACAACAATAATAATATGTGCTAGGTTGAAGTTTTTTAGGGATTTTGGGAATGGAGGGGATAGGTACATGTTCAGTCTAGCATTTAAACGATTGTAAAGGAGAGGACCCTAGTAGCAGAAAAAAATGTAGTTTGGAAAATCTGTGTATAGGCGATCTTACTTTTGTTTTTTCTGTGTTTTTAGTACTCATAATTTAATAAGGAGTATTTAGAACTCTTCTTAAGACAGAGATCTTGCAAACAGTCAATTCTTTCCAAAAAATATACAAAGTGTAAGATTACTAACGAATGAGTAAGAGTTTTTTAGTTCAGTTTACTATTCACTCATTATTAAATACAGTAATTGATACAGACAACTAACAAGAACAAAAATCCAATTCACAGTCAGGACAGGACGACGTCTGTCAGGGCAGCCATTTTTTATAATTAAAATGTATAAAAGTATTCCTATAACCCTGAAGAGGTAGGCAGATGCACAACTAAGACACCCACGACTAGCCGAAGACACTAATGCCCGATTTCACCAAGAGCCCCTATATTTTAGGGGACTTTTAACGTGATTTAGGGGACTGTTTTATATGGAAACAGTCCCGTAAGTAACGTTAAAAGGTCCCCTAAAGTATAGGGGCTCTTGGTGAAATTGGCCATCAGTCCCACAATAAGATAGGTGGCAAACCTATTGCCAATCGAGTACATATCCAATCCTGGGCAACGTTATTTTTATTAGGCAATTGAAAATTCTGTACATTTTCTATTTTTTTTGTCGCCCGACCAGGGAATCGAAACCGAGATATCAAGAAGTCAAGTCTGAGGCCGGTCCGCTAGACCACAGAGGCGATGGAGTTTTTATAATTAAGTTTTAAAATACACTTTACAAAGCATTAGACAATGTCACTGATTACCTATTGACTGTTGACAACCGATCACTCCCTAGTAAGGTATTGGAGGGAACTAAAAAGTTGTATTCTTTCGCATATTTTGTAGAGCCTGATCGTATAGAAGTGTACTACGACGGCGGAGCACACAAGTTGCCCCAGACCTACGTAGAGCGCGCTACGCAGCCCGCCGGCGCGCTGCTCGGTCTGGTGCTCGCCGAGCTACTCGCCGTGCCGCGTCTGCTGCTCGCGCTGCCCGTGGTGACGATGCTTCAAGTAGTAAAGTAAGCAAAGTCAAAATCTACACTACATTTTTTTTTTCATGATATTGAAAGGCAAACAAGCAGACGGATTTCTTGATGGTATGAAATTCACGCCGCCTAGAGACACCAAAAGTGGAAATGGTGCGATGCCAACCTTAGGCCGGGATGTTAGGCCTCGAGCAAAAGTACGTTCACCGGCTTACTTACACTTCGAATCGGAACACGTCAACGGCAAGCGCTGATATTATGGAGGCAGGAATAAAAATAATTGACTAAGTTTAATCGAAACTGAAAAAACAGAAATTTCAATGACATTTGAAGATAGACAATTTTAACGTAGACTGTGGACGTTGCGGTAGAGTTTGAAAATGACAAAAGCAGACGGATTTCCTGATGGTAAAAGATAATCGAAGACTATTTTCCTTACGTTTCATCCTACATTAGGAAGAGTTGGCATATTGAAAATCAAAGGTCATTTGAATCACTTTAGATTTCGGGTTAAATTTTTTTATTAGATATCGATCACTATCTAAAAATGTTAATACCTGTTGACTTCATTTAAAAGACAAAAGTTGTTGTATTGTAAGTATAAACCCACAGGTCAAACCGTTAGGGCTAGAAGCCTATGTGTTGTTCAGATTAACTAAGTAGCTATATTCCTGTAAAATTTCATCTAAATACCTTCAGTAGTTTTGCATAAAAGAGTAACAACCAGACATTCATTCATTTATTTTGCTATTTTCTGTTGTGGTGAGAAGTTTTCCAAATGACCTAGAATGTGACAAACCTTACTAACGTTTCCAGCGCCCACCACGCGACCACCGCAAGTAAAGCAAGGACTCGGGAAGCAATATGAATTTACATCTGATACTGTTATCTATGTATTAATACGTGATGCCAAAACGTTGGACCCCTTTTTACGAAAATTGCGCGGACGCAGGAGCATAAAATTTGCCACACTTACAATTTATGTGTCGAAAAGGTGCAAAACGCTAATATCTTCCAATAATAATGCTTATAAAGTACATTAAACCAATAAATAAAACATTACCCACACTAACATGCATTTGAAACACACAAACAAATATGTACATTAATGATAACGATAAAAGATCACAGATGGCGCACTACAAAAAGTTTGGAAACAAAGTAGTTGGTCTTGAGAAATGAAGATGGCAATGAGATATTAAAATTTATTATGGTCGAATTTCAACCAACGGGCTACCACTTGTTCAATTTAAATAGTTGTTAGTAAAATTGTGACTATTAGGTGTGTGCTGGAGGTGTGTCGACAAGCAGTAGAGGGTTTCTGGCGTGCGGTCGGAGAGTCTGCGTTGCGGCCGGCGCTGGCGCTGTGTGTGGGCGCGGTGCTGGTAGCGATGGCAGAAACGGAACGAGTCGCGGTCGGTCTGCGGGCCGCTCTTCGTCCCTTGACACTGATGGTCGCTGAAGCACTAGATGCACTCGCGCGTCCTCTTGCTGCTCTGCGTCTTGTACACGTCGAGCGACGCTGCTGTTCACACTTTGCTCGCCCGACGCAGCACGTTTGACGAGGTTACTAAAAGAGAAATTTGTATTTTTTCTGTTACTCGTATATCATTGGAATAAACTAACGTTTTTAAAAATGTTTTATTATTTGCCATTCAATATTTTTGAAGTGCTGAATTTAGTATGAGGATTTTTTTTATTCTAATTCTGAGCGTATGTTCATAAGAGATAATGTTCTAATGTGCAAAGTAGTGACTAAAATTTTAGAGTATATTATTCAATAAAAACAAATAATCAAACATTTCCTGTTTTTAACATATTTTACCAGCCGAACCGGCGAACTTGCATCGATAAGTAACAGATTTGTTAATTTTAGCACTTGTACCATACTTTTTAAGCAAAGAAAAAAGCTTCACCCTAAACAGGATATTAACTTGCGCACTTTCGTCTCTTGCTGCCGGAAACCCTAGCAGTTTTAGCCACCGAGGATTCAAATCATGTTAAAAATGTTAAAGTCATCGGCTGTGACAACTTATTAATCAAATATTAGTATTACATAAAACTATGTAGCTATTGGGCATAGCTGTCGGTTACGAAAGTATTAAAAAAACTTTTGCAACACATGGTTTGAATCCTCGGTAGATCACACGGTTATAGATCATTCGCCACCTGTCAGAGCTGAGTGATCTTTTTTTTTAAATGTGAGTTATTAATATTTTGTATATGAAAAAATTAAGCATTGTTTTCTTTTTTTCTAAATCGTGGACGAATACTAATGTATTCCTCTTACAAACTTACACCCATTTTTTAAATATTAGCATAATTTAAAAAAGTACAGTGTTTCGTATACTATCTTGCTTTTAATACCTATCATACTTCCATCTATAGCTCTTTGGCACTGTTTCACCATGTAAGTATCTGTGATGTTTCGTAAGAGCCCAGGCTTCACAACCATATTATGTAATACATGAGAGAACGCTGGCATTTAAGGCCTTTCTTTTGTACCAATACTAAGATCTGTGGATAATCTCTTTCAGTGACCAATATCTTTTACATTCGTTACCTATTTGTTTTTTTTTTATTTCTTTTGTAGTTATGTTTGTATGTGAGATGGTTTGTATTAAATAGATATGTTCATCTATATTTTCAACAGGTTGGTTGTTATTTTTTTTTCGTATATGTTTGAATTCGTTTGTAGCTTCATTTTTGTTTATATTTATAGATAAGTCCCCTTTCTAGTTCTCTTTATTTAGATCTCGTTAGGCTCATTAGTGTAATATAAATTATATGTTATTATTCGCTGGGTGTGCGTAAGGCATAGTGGGGGACACAAAAGTGATGTCAGCGCCCGCTGCGGACAATACAGAACTACGGGTGGCTCTTTATTATATATGACCATAACAAAAATACGTTAAATAAATAAAATGGGTAATCAAAGTTGTTGTGTAGTCGATAGCAAAAATACTAGTATATATAGTAATTGTAAATTTTAAAAGTTTCTCATAGGTATTACTCCAGGAGGATTTATTTGCTCGAAATCAAAAGTAGCTGGTGGTCGTGGACTCTCAAATGACAATTAAATCAGGTTTATTAGACCTTCTAGAAGATGGTGAAATTATTTTGGCTAATAAAGCTGTTCCGGAAATTAAAACAGTTATCGATGCTAGTGGAAAAATATCAAAAATGGTTATGCCACCTTTTTTACATAAAAAAATCTGAATTTACAATACAAGAGACTCAAGAAACTTACAGCTTAACAAAAGTAAGAATTCATGTGGAACGGATAATGCAACGATTAAGACTTTATCAAGTATTAAATAAAAATAAAAAAAGAAAAAAAAGTATCTTCACGCCCATATCCCTGAAGAGGTAGGCAGAGGCACAGCCAGGGCACCCACGACTAGCCGAAGATACTAAGTCCCATAATGTGATAGGTGGCAAGCCTATCCCCAATTGGACAAGTTTCCAATCCCGACCAACATTTTTTTTTTAATTAGAAAATTGGAAAAATCCAATTTTTTTTGTTGGCCGACCCGGGATTCGAACCCGAGACCTCATGGTGTCAAGTCCAACACCCGGACTGCTTGACCACATTAATTAAGTGATTAATTCATCAAGGATTAATTAGGGAGAGAGAGAGTATTAAATAATTTTCCTGAAAATCTATTTCATTGTGTAGGTGACATCATATATTCTGTGTTTTGGTAAATTTACGGTTATATTAAAATAATTACCAACTAATATTATATTAATATAATTACTATAGTTTCCAACAAAAAAAAATTAATTGTACCAAATGATTGACGTTTTTTAATAACATGATTAATTCATTAATTTTTTTGGTCCATATACCTACTAACATTTTAATTTTATAAAATGTGTAAATAAATATTCTTAAACGTAATAATATTAAAATAATGTTTGTTTTATTTATTTTAAATCTGCATGCTGAAATACCGAGCTTTATTTTTCGGTTATATTATTTAGTTTGCTTTATTTATAAAACGTCTTTGTCTTTATACTCAAGTATAGAAAACAAAAAAGGGAAATATCGAGATGAAATGGCATCTGTTGGTTTTTTATAGCATTTTACAGCGAACAAGCACACGACTCTCTTGAGATATACAGATATCTGTAAGTATTTTATTTTATTAATTGCTAGGTATTTAACAATATTTTTGAGATTTGTTATGTACCTAACTAGGTAGGTACTTTTAGAAAATTACCTCAGACGTCGGACCTTTTTTTGATATTGGAAGGCAACCAAGCAGACGGATTTCCTAATGGTAAGAAATTCACTCTGCCTAGAGACACCAAAGGTGGTAATGGTGCGTTGCCAACTTAAGGCCGGGATGTTAAGTTTACCGGGTGCCTTACCCTCCAAACCGGAAGACGTCATGAGGTTATGGCAGCAGGAATAGGTAAGGCGGTGGTACCACCTAGTGAGATGACAAGGTATTAGTGACGGTAAGTCTATACTCACCTTTTACGAGTTACCTGGCAAGGAAGGCAGATGGTCTATTCTGCAAAGGAGCCCGGACCAACACGAGGAAAAAAACCTTACAAATTTTGTCCCCAATCCCCATATTAGTATTAGATAAACCGGCATTGTCTTATCTGCGTTTTTCTACTCTTTTACATACTATGTGACCTATTAGTATACGTAAGTATTAGTTTTCGTAACTTATACGAAAATGTGAGCAATATTTTATAACCAAAGACATCGAACAAACACGTGGCTCCCTTGATAGTCTAGTCTCCCTAGTCTCCGTAGGTACCGGGTCTTGACACAGCCGTTATGGTGGCAGCAAAAGGTAAGACGGTTAATCCCTGCCTGGCAAGTTGCAGCAATTGCCGTCAAACAATCTGAACACAAGTCG
The DNA here is from genome assembly GCA_002245505.1 of Calephelis nemesis. NCBI lineage: Eukaryota > Metazoa > Arthropoda > Insecta > Lepidoptera > Riodinidae > Calephelis > Calephelis nemesis. The sequence goes on from NJDD01003526.1 coordinate 88,687, forward strand.
GTTTGGTGAGAGCGTTCGCAGATTTGCACTTTCGGCGTACCTAGTTTACCAACTCTTATACTTAAACAAGAGCCTATATCATAACTTTCTTTGACAACCCATGGCCAATGCCTAATTTTGACTTATTTATAGACTAGTAAGAGAACTAAGTTGACATTCTAACATCAAATCGCTCGGGTGTTAGTCGAAGGTGGTGTCTCCGAAACCGGCGTGTTTGTATGAAAAGGGTAATGAATGTGGAGACAGCAAGGCAGGTCGACCAGCACCGTGAGGTTTGGCACTCGATACTCTCTGTCTACTTTGTAAGGGACTTGGCGTCAAAATATATAGGTATGTAGTAAGAGAACTACACGTTGACTTATTTATGTTCGATTTTGTGAAATCTGGCAGTCTAGCCAATGGCAAATGCTGACGTCATCGCCAAAAACAAGAAAAAAACTGACTTTTCACAGTTGACGTATGTTACAAAGTTGACACCTCAGACGGTTTTTGGTTGGTTTTTGGCGCCATCGTGAATGAAGATGGTCGTATTTTTTCATAATTATTGAATTTCGTGTTTATACTTATTGAGTGAAATTAGTTAATTTAGGTGGGAATTAGTTTAGTTTTGTTGAATGAACGTGCACAAACAAAATAATCATGAAGAAATTAGTGTATCGTGAATTTCCTCGCTGCCGCCCAATTTACCAAAGTGAGCTTACTGACAGAATGAGTTACTGACGACTTGTGACTGATGACTATTGACTATAATTGATATAAAATTTGATGCAAATTTCTACTTGACGAATGGCAAAATACTAACGTGAAGGCCAAAACTTCAAAAAAGAAATAAGACACCTCAGACCACATCAGTGCTGCCAACTCAGCTTTTTATAGCTACATTTAGCTCTAATTCAATATGATCGGGGTCGCACCTTAAACGCTTATAGCAGTATTATTTCCATTTTTTTTAATGTCCGCCTTGTAACATGACGATGACAATTAGAATGACTGAAATAATACTGTTAGTATGTTACTGTTGTACTAGTTTGCTTACTACTAGCATAAATTTACGATTACGTGTATCTAAATGAAAAATCTCAGATAAACTTAACGTAGTTATAGGCTAATGGGTAATCCCCTGAGATCCTCAAAGAGAAATCGGTCGTTTGTAGAAATTGTTTCGGTTGAAATATACAAACAAAGCATTTTTTTTGTAAATTGGTGTAGAGTTTTTTGCGGATTGATGGTTTAATTGTATTATCAACAAAATGTCTATAAGGATTAAGTAGATAAGCCAAACTTCCGAAGATAACATAAAATTTGGTATAAGGGGATAGATAAGGCGCTTTTCCAATGTTGGTTGAAAGAAGTTAGAAACGACAAAACTCAATTAGCATGTAGTCGCTATTGTCGCTATGAATTAAATGCGAAGAAAAATTACTTACTAACACATTAAGCAAAAAACACCTGTAAAGATATTTTTTTTCTCGACAACAAGTGATATCTTTTCAATACAAACCTTATTAATTTGATAATATAACGAATTCTAGTGAAGCTTATTTAGCCCTAATCATAGTTGAACACACTTCTATCTTGCCAATAGATCATCTAGTACTTTATTTAAAATTAATTTAAAAGCGAAACTATATCGAACTAGGTTTACTTCAGTAATAACAAATGTTTTGGCGCCACATTTGGTTCTACCTTAAAAATGATATTGGAGTGACTTTTTTCAAGTAATTAAAATAACAAAAGTAATGTTAGCTCTTTATAGTGTATTAATCTAACTCTTTTTTAGATTTTATCTGGCTTTGGCTCCTTTTAAAAATTGAAGTTGGCAACACTGGATCAGATTGACATTGTGAATGTTATTGTCATTTAAATTTATTTCACATCTGTGAGCCAGTACGTCGCAACCAGATACTTTGGAAAAAACATATGGGCATTGGCAAAACTTTGATGGCGACTATACCGATCTCACTCGTTGCTAATACCTTCTCACTCTATCTTTCCCGTCTATTTTTTTATTTTATTTTTTTTTAGTATCCAGTTGAGCGTTAACATGTGCCATCA
>NJDD01003528.1:29973-57931 GCA_002245505.1 Calephelis nemesis
TTGACAAAATTTCAATATGAAAAATTTTACGTGTCCTCTTTTAGTTGTTCGAGAGATAATTGGTAGGGCTCTAATAAAACGTAGGTTACCTAAATGTGTGTGTCGATCGGTTGTATTGCCGATCATTCTAGCATTGTCTTGTCTCTTGTCTTTTGCAATAATTAACACAAGAAGATCTTTTCTAAACGGCTTTCAAAAAATGAAGCCCACAGCTGAAATCGAGGAATTTTATATGTTGACAGTTGACAGTTTTAGTTATTAAAAACACGTAAAGTCCAGTTATCATGTTAGGCTTAAATGGATGAATAAATGTGTGATTTAACAAATGGAATAATATACTTTATTGGGCACCTAAAAAACCAAACTGTTTTGAAGATACTACAATAGGAAAATTCTAAAAATGTCGAGTACTACAAAAAACATGTGACTAATATCAGCGGGGACAAACCGAACCTATAAAAGTGAACGAAAGGATTCGGTGATTAAGCAAACAAGATAACGAAGGCCCTTCATTCGCTTTTGTTTGCTGTGTCTGTACTCAGCATAACAATACAGTATGCGCAATTTAGTCATTATATCAAAAATTGAACAAGAAAACAAACTTCTGTTTGATTTTCTAAATTAGAAGCTAATATGTTATCTTATCAGTGTTTGCTTAATTATGCCTTCGTTTACTAACTTTTTGAAGGTATCTTTGTCGATAACAGTTTTGTCAAACCTTGTAAATAGTTTGCCCCATAACCTTGTAGGTTTTGTATTATAATTTATAACATGTTATTAAAAGATGTCGTATTTTTTTACTATTGATAGTAGAGCTTAGGCACAAAACTCATCAGATGGAACGTGAAGAAAGGGTAGGGGATCAGAGCGTGATGCTCGTAGCTTGGAAGGGACATATACCAACCATCTTTTTCCAATGAAACAATAAGAAAAGAGGTGGCACATTATAGAGATGGCAGGTTAGTCCGGACATAACAAACATATTTAATTCTTTAAGTTTAAGGCACTTAGTTGTAATGGTCTAGACATAATACCTTCTAAAGTTCTTCGAATAATGAAAGCAGAAAGTTTTTTTGAAAATGACTAATAATTATGTTGACAACCTCGCCTTTTTTACAACTTCACTGGGCTTCAAAAGTAGAAGCAAATCTTGTAGTTCCTATGCAATGGTTAACTACCAAATACCTACTGGTGATATATTATGTAAGCGTATAGTACTAATATTTAAATTATGCGCTTTGGCTTTACACATTTTACTCTTTTTACACTTTATACTTTTATTTTTAAATTGGCTGACTTAATCTAAATTTAAGCGAAAAGATTAATTATGTAATAACTCTATATGTAGATATCTTTAAAATATATTCGGATTTCCGAAGCTTGACGAATATAGCCGAAGCGCATAATCTAAATAGTACCTAATACTGTACGTGTCTAGTCTCGGCTGGAAATGAGCCTGGTGGATTTAAACAGTTCCTGTCGGTCTTTGAAGTGCATCCTGTACAAAATCGAAAGGGGACAACGCCTAACCCTGGGTAAAGTGTGTCAGGCCCAATTCGAGTTTTAATTACTTTGTTTTGGACTTGGTAGTCGAATTACATAATCAAATACCGTTTTTAATAGGACTAAGTATATCACTTAGGAGATTTTTATCGATTTACAAAGTTAATGCAAAACGCATAATAAACTATTATCTGATGTTGCAGAACGAAAGTATGTTTAATACCTAGTATAACGTAAAAATATGGGTCTGTATAATTATATACGCGCTTGAGAACTTATAATTGATTATGACATTATTGAAGAAATGTTATGTAACGAAAAATATATAAGACGCACTTATATGAAATTAAAACACGTGTGTGAATGTAAAAATATGTTTTCAAAGCTTCATAATGTTACTTTTGTGTTACAGATGCGCGCGCATCTTAAAATTTCACTTTCATCATTTTTTTCATAACTTATATTCATAAATTCATTTTTTTCATAAATATTCGCCTAAAGACGTATGACTTCAAACATCTACTGACTAGATCCTGATGAAATTTGAACAAGCCCAAATGAATAGTTTTCAAGTGAAAATAACCATTCATCTTGATAAAACTTAAAAGTACTGACAAAATGAAATATAAGCGCAATTTATTTAAAACTGCAAAAAAACAACTTCGATTTCAATATTAGGAGTAAGCCATCTAAGACCACAAGAAAGTTGGTATTATAAATTAGTATTATATAACCTTAATTTCCATGTGATACCATTATGAGATCCAGTCTTGGTAGCAATAGGACCTCCACTTCGTACGCTTTTTCAGACGAAATATAATTAAAATCGATTCACAAATGACGGAGAATTCGATTAACGTACATAAAAATATAGAAGTGAGGCATATAAAGGTATTCATTTTTTCAAAGTTTGTTAAAAAGTCAAAATAAATACCTTTGTAAAAGTCAGTCAAATATCGAAAAAATATTTCAGTTAGTATTCCATTTTTTGTATGTAACTCCCTTATAATCGTCGAGCTTTCGTAATGACGTAAAACTTGAAAGAACAAAAACAACTATAAATGTTTCCACAGCTATAAATCATAAATTACTCCATCCTCTTCAGTTTGTTAACCCCGAGTATTCAAGGGGACAGCTTGTGTTAATTACATTTCCTATGTATGGCTATTAGCAAATGAGGGTACTCTCACACTTTCTTTTTCAACTTAATATCTTTAATTTTAATAACAAACTTCCTTTATGTTTAAAGATTTAGAGGGAGATATGTGAAAAATAACGATTATTTTATAATAAACATAACACACACTTATGACATCACGCCGAATCCATTACGAGTTAGCCAGGGAGTACAAAACGCCAAATGTCATGATCTTTGCAGATTTGCCTAACTTTCGCTACATTCATTAATTACTCTTTTCATATAAACAAGCCAGTTCCGGATACTTTTGACACTACCCTTGTGATATCTAATCCCTTTGCGATACGTTTTCGTACGATGTACGACCTAGTTGTTCAGATATTATAGGCGATGCTCTATGCAAACTAACTTGAATCTCGATATTACGCGGACTGAAAATCAGAGTGGTATATTTTAGGTACTTTTTGACACAGTACTAGCGGATTATTGACATTCAATTACAAATAAATTCAACGAATCTGATAAACTAATTTACTGTTTACTATTAAGTTAATGTTAATACTTCGGCAGTATTGTGTTCAAGAGTACCTAAAATGACATATTCGGTTTCAATCATAAATCTAGGTTCTAGAGTCACCCTACAGAACCCGACAGTAACAAAATTAAACTCGAATGTGTAGGTTTTGAACGTTAGCAGTAAGAATAAAAAAACCTAGTCATTTGAAGAAATTATAAAACATTATTAAACAAAAAAGAAGTATATTTTTTATGATATAGGAAGGCAAACAAGCAGACGAATTTTCCTGATTGTAAGAAATTCACGCCGCCTAGAGACATCAAAGGAGGTAATGGTGCGTTGCCAACCTGAGGTCGGGTTGTTAGGCCTCGAGCAAAAGTAAGTTTACCGGCTACCTTACCCTCCGAACTGGAACACGTCATGACGTTATGGCGGCAGGAATAGGTAAGGCGGTGGTACCAATCCGGGCGTGTCGCTGCGAAACTCTACCACCTAGTCAGATGTCACGGTGTTAGTGACGATAAGCCTATGCTCGCCTTTTACGAGCTGCTTGGCAAGGAAGGCAGATGGTCTATTCTACAAAGAAGCCCGGACAAATATTAAAATGATTGAAGTGACTTTTTATTCAAACCCGTAAAATGTGTTTTTCTTTAAAAATAATGTTCAAAAATATATGTAGGTACATTATAATTCTATTTCTACATAGGAAATTTAAATACTTATAGTTCGCGATAAGGTATACATTTTTTGTGCAAAATGGATATTTCTCAACTAAATTATTTACATAAGAAGAAACATATGGCTGAAATCTTTATAAAAGCAACAAATTTTATGAATGTGTCACGTCAGGAGACCCATGTCACGATTTTCCGGCTGCTTGACGACAACATGACACGTATACATTTCAACAACAAAACACTAACATTTTGTTACTTTATATTGTGATATATTCATATTTTTCACCTGACTGTGAAAATCAAAGAAGGTTAAGTGTTTAAAAATATATGTATGTTTGTTATTTATAATTGTAACACATTATATACCTACTTATCAAAAGCGTGGGTCCATATGTCCATAAAGTTCAAAATGTCGACTATCAATAGTAAAAAAGTTGTCGAGGAAGAAGAAATGGCAATAATTGGAGTATGATCAAAACAATTATTAGGTTTATATATTTTTATATTTGAATACACCATTTAGAACATACTATATTGACTTAAAGTTGATTTTTGACCTCAGTTTAATATAATAGAGTTTTTTTTATATTAGTAACCTTCTTATTTAAGAAACTGTTGGGGTTCCCACATTTTCTAATCTGCATTTGTGAATCGTCATCAGCATCACGCATCTTCTTAAAAACCTTAGGTACTACTTTAACCTTACCTACTTACTTTATTACTTACTTATTTTTTTAAAACTAGGCAAATAGATGCAAAAAGATTTTTCATATTCGGATTGAGGTAAGATAAAAAAAAATATGAATAAATGTACCTGGACTAGTTACACAAATTTAATCTAACTACAAAGTCAGCAAGTAAACACCCAGACCCGGAAAGGCAGACATCAAAATTTTAAATTAAAAATTTATCAGGCGGTAGAGGTCTATGCAGCAACTCGCTCCGATTTGAATACCCTATTATTGCCAGCCTTACCCATGCCTACTACCATATACTCAATGCCCGTCACCGTCGTATTATGTATTGGCAGATAGGATCGCCAGTAGAGTTGCACAGGTAGCCTAAAATTCCGGGAATCTTAACAACACACCCTTATCATCTACGGTGTATTTAGGCCAAGGTCGGCTTTTACTTTACAAGGTTATGATTGTTCGGTTTCTCACTAGATTAAAAACTGACCTCAAACAGTAGACCAACTTCAAATGTGTATTTACATTATGTTTATTTTGGATGCAGGGGGATATTAAAGTCGGTGTTTCTTTTACAACATTTATTTAATTAAATAAAACTAGTTTCTTGGTGTAACAAAATAAGCATTGTATATAAATTAGGTAACTAACAACAGATAAGACACGATGTTTCTTAGACACCAAGGTCAAAATGTCTAATACTCTTTTATTTATCTTTACATACAGGTATTTTTCTGCTAATTTATAACACTAGATAAAAACTATGACTTGCTGAACAATTTTGTTATGAAAACACATTTTTGAACTAAACTTTTGTACTTTTCCACGACCTATAATTTTATTATGAAGGCTACAAGCAGATAAACTCGCTGTTACTAATATATACACAGGTTTTTAAATATCTTAATACTGCATTGCAAAGATGGAGCTGGATGTCTAAAGATCATAAATAAGCATTAAGGATATACTACTATCTAAAATCGGAACACGACTATGCTGAATATTTGTTTTGTAGCAGCAAGAATATATATACTCCGGCCAGATATTAAAATCTATCTTACAAAAAAATAAGATGCAATGAAGTTATTAATTTTATAAAATATAAAATTCACGAAGCCAAATTAAATTTTAAAATTTTATTATAAAATGCTAATTATTCAATGATCAAAGCGGGAAAAAATAATGATTCAGTTAATTATAGCTAGAACCAAACGATTTATAGTATTTGTAAAAGATCTGAACCTATATCCACCTACACCGAGCTGATAAAAGATGAAATATATTTTAAAATAAAAATCATATTAAAAGTAGGTTGTTATCATCAATCATATTAGAAACCTGGCCAGATTATTTTCAATAATTAAAAAAAAAAGATTTTTAATATCCCAATTTTTTTCTTTTAAAATATTTTTTATCAAACTGTAACTTCACTTTTGCTAACAAAAAATGAAGTTACATACCAGATTAACGGGCGCGTAAGCTTTAGTAGTAATGGGTTAAGTCGGGAAAAAATTATCATGTTATCTTAGTATCGCACAATTCAAAGAGAAAAAATTTTTTTAATTAAAAATAATAATCTGAGCTGGATTTTATTAGGCAGCACATTTTAATATATTTTCTAATATACGAAATTTATTGTAAAATTAGTTTTTTCTTAATTAGATCGGTGCAAGTCGAATTAGGTTCTTAGATCTCAGACCATACAATTTGCCGTTAGTAGATAGTAAGTTTTATCTTCATCATCTCAGCTACATGCCGTTTATTTAATTATTTTATACATCGACAGACTTCTGCATTATGCATTCAAACCCTGACTTTTTTGAATTGAATCATTATAATATTGAAAAAATATTGATTCATTGCGTCTTGACAAGGCCTCGTGATAGACAATGGTGGTAATTCTGCTGTTCACAAACTAAACTTACATTAGATGCATGCTATCTTTTTCAAATGAAACAAAAACAAAATAGATGGAACCTTTTGAGACGTGTCAGATTAGTCCAGACATGTGAAACTGTGATGTTTTTAATCAACGTTTTGTAAGTGATAGATTAAACGTCTATAGAAATGACGTGTCTAATTTGACAGCACTAAAAGTGTTTTGTCTCTATCTATAACTTTCGTTGAAAGAAGACAACGATAACTTAAAATTAGTTTAGTGAGTGCGCAACAAAATTACCCTCAATATTGCTCGAAGTTGAAGAAGCATTAACTTATTTTCTGTGCTCTAAATAATATCAAATTTATTACAGATTAATGTAATGTTATTCTGATAAGAATTCACACAGAATCTTGCAAAAGGGTTACGACAATGTCGAGATAATTGACGGTCTTTGGACATAACAAACCTTTAAAATTTTAGGCAAGGTATTACATAATTTTCGGAGTTCACTGTAGGCTTGTAAGAGAAACAATAGTGAGTGTCATATTGTTTTTCGCTCAGCTTTATAAAAGAGAGTAGTGTTTTAAGTGTATTTGAAGGTAATTAATTAAGCTGATGTCTCATTTTTGTCTCTATGGTCTATAGGTCCGGCGTCGGACTTGACTTGAGGACCCGGGGGTCGAGCAACAAAAAATATAGAAAATGTATATTTTCAATCTAAATATAAAAGCAAGTGGGGTTTGTTACAAACACATAACTCGAGATCTGCTGGACCAATTTTCATGGTTTGATTCGTTGGATTTGTCTTTGCCCCGAATACACCGTAAAATCAATAAAAACAAAAAAAAAGAAAGTCGTAATAGTTAAGCCGATTAGGCTTAAAATCGATGGAGAGGTAGCTTAGAACCAGGAGAAGGACATGGGATACATTTTATCCCTTACAATAGCGAGGAAACTAAAACGACATTTAAATTTTTCCTATACAAACTAAACTGGCGGAACGAAGTTCGCCCGTACAGCAAGTTTTCTAATAAAAATAACCCGGTGCCCCGTTGGCGATAGGCTTGCCATCTATCACATTGTCAGGGGCGGATTTGATACGTTGGCTGCCCTAGGCCTACGAAAGATTGCCCCCCCCCCCCTTATGTGCTGTAAAGCATGCAAAATTAAATCAACTATAGAAATTAAACAAAAATGAAAAAAATAACGATAATCAGTAAATGATTTAATTATCTCAATCAGTATTTCAGATACTGATTCTGACCATTTCTATTTGTGAGAAGCAATGAATCGTTATTCACAAATTGTCTTTTGCCTGGCTTTCTGAGCAGAGCAAATTTTGCCGCCCCCTTAATTTTGGCGCCCTAGGCCCGGGCCTACTCGGCCTATTGGAAAATCCGCCCCTGCACATTGTGGGACTTACTGTCTTCGGCTAGTCGTAGGTGTCAATTGTACCAGTACCTAACAATTCGACTGGATGTTTTTTAATATTTTTACGCGTTTCACAACCAATAAAAACTGATTTTGATGGTTTGAAAGTTATGATTCCGGGGCAGTCCCATTCTATAGCCAAAGACAATGGTGGTAATTTTGTTGCGCACTCACCAAACTAAATTTTAAGCTATCGCTATCTTCTTTCAAAGAAAGTAATAGAAAGAGATAAAACACTTTTATCGCTGTCAGATTAGTCTGTATACATTTCTGCAGTCGCTTAATTTATCAATCGGAAAACGTTGATTAAATAGGTCACGATTAGACATCTTCGGAGTCTAAAGTATTCCGTCTCTTTTGTTTTTGTTTAATTTGAAAAAGATAGCGTCATTCTAAAATAAGTTTAGTTTGTGAACAGCAGAATCACCCACAATGTACTAATGTTTTTTAATACTTAAAAACCACTAGTCGAATGCTGATAGAAATTTTGTAGGACCTTCTCGGAATCATTAGCTATCGAAAAAAGAACTAATAAACCGCAACGTGGTGATGAAATAACTGCGGCTTAAACTCGACCAAAGTTTATCACTCTCACTACATAGTATAAAACAAAGCGCTCCCTCTGTCTCTATGTACATTTGTACGCTGAAATCTTTAAAACTACGCAATGGATTTTGATGCGGTTTTTTAATAGATAAAGTGATTGAAGAGGAAGGTTTATATGTTTATTATATACCCGTGGGAAGCCGGGGCGGGCAGCTATTATAAAATATAGTATATAACTAAGATTAAATTTAAAACTATTTTAATATGAAGATTAGAATAGGTTTAAGTTGGTGGTATATTAATAGAAACACAAAGCATAGTTACCACAACTAAAGTAATTTGAATGTGAAAGTTGGGGCTCCCATCGCTTTCGACAGATGTATTTGAGATATAAGGCCGGTTTCACACGTACGGACGACCGGTTAAACCATATCCAGAGATGGATAAGGCGCTTAGATATGTAATATGTCATGTGTATGACACATGTCTTTTTCCAATAATACCTAATTACCTAAACAAAAACTAAAAGGGAAAATATTTTTAGTTCATCAAATTGTTACCTATTTTTTTTTCGCTAACACCAAACATAATTAATCAAAAAAAAGCAGAATATGTATCGCCATCAGAATATGTTGACCGCCTCGTTTGTCGAGTGGGTAGCGTACACGCCTAACTACATCGACCAACCGTGAGGCTCGGGTTCGATTTCCGACGGGGGCAGGCATTTGTGTGCTGAATTGCATGAATCTGCATTTCCGGGTCTGGGTGTTTATTAAATGTATTCTGGTATCTATTTAAGTATTTCTATGTATTAGTATCGTTGACTAACACCCATAACACAAGCATATAATTTGCTTACTATGGGGTTAGGTTCAATTTGTGTGACTTGCCTGAACAATATTTATTTATGTATAGATATAGAACACATAAAAATATTATTTTTAAAATCATTTTTTTTTAACTTTGACCAGATACCGGATCGGAATACTTTATACGAGTATTCCGTTTGGCGATGATAGAAACGTCTAAAGATGTAAGACATTTGAGGCTGAGATGGAACACGACAATCGCGAGCAATGGGCTTACGACGGCAAGTAAAGATAACAAGATTCCGATCCTAGCAATTAAGGATCTCTTTCTACACTGGCAGGGGATGGGGTTATCACGTCCCGACATCACTAAATACCACTTAATAATATAGATGTGAAACCAGCTTAATACGGATATGCAGCAAGTTTCATTGACAAAGTTATATCAATTTTCTTCTCAATAAAAAAAAAGTATCTTCACGCCCATATCCCTGAAGAGGTAGTCAGAGGCACAACCAGGGCACCCACGACTAGCCGAAGATACTAAGTCCCACAATGTGATAGGTGGCAAGCCTATCGTTAACCGGGCACATATCCTATCCCGAGCAACATTTTTTTATTAGAAAACTGGAAAAACCCAATTTTCTTTTTGTTGCCCGACCCGGGATTCGAACCCGGGACCTCATGCAGTTAAGTCCAACAACTGAACCGCTAGACCACAGAGGCGATTCTTCTCAATATGTAATTGAATAACAAAAGGAGCTGGAAGTATACGTCGAAACTATTTCTATGAATATTTACAAACACGTACTCGCAGTTAGCAGCGTTTCGCGCACTTTTATTGAATACCTGAAGGTCACAGCGTAATTCTTTTTGTGTGATAAGACAGCAAAACAAGCACACAGCTCTCCTGAATGTACGAGTCTACCTTTATTGTCATAGATGGTATAAATCTATTGTGCTAGTCTACCGACCACCCTGAACTGCTTCCTCAGTGTCAAATAACTTGTCGCAATCAGTTTTAATTATAGGGATCTTAAGCTTTACAATTATTTATTTAACAATATTGGCTTTTCCTGCAAATAAAGTTACCCGAGGCTTCCCCTGCGTATTTATTTCATTCCACGGCCATTTGTTAAAATTTATAGAAATAATTCTCCCGGTAATATACTATATAAATAATAAAGTGGATATATAGTGAGTTACTCCACTTTAGTATTCGTTTGATATATAAATAAAACATATAAATAATAAATACTAAAACTATATAAATCCAAATTCTCTATCTAATTTCTAAGTAAGCAAATTATGTTCTCGTGTTGTGGGTGTTAATCAACGATACCAATAAATAGAAATATTTAAATATATAACATTATAACAATACTAACCAATCTGATCAGAAAACATAGTCATCAGAGTGATTATCCTAAGAAGACTTCTATGTCCATCGCTTAAATTCCTGCCCCCAGCGGGAATCGAACTCGAGCCTTGTGGCTGGTGTGGTATGCTAACACCTCGGCGTATCAAATCACGTCATTTGCGCTATGCTTTCATACAATTATAAGGATCTTAACGCCCATATCCCCGAAGGGGTCGGCAGAGGTACGACCCACGACTAGCCGAAGACACTAACTCCCACAATGTGATAGGTGACAAACCTATAGGAAACCGGGCACATATCCTACCGAGCAACATTTTTTTCTTAAAAAATTGGAAATACCACATTTTCTTTTCGTTGTCCGACCCGGGATCCGAAACCGGGACCTCATGAAGTCAAGTCCACCACTTAGACCGCTAGACCACAGAGGCGATTACAAACAATACAATTATTTTGTCTCCTTTAATACCTTTAGTTTTTTTGGAAAAACAAGCGAAGATAGCGACAAGTTATTACCGATCTATATATTCATTATTATAAGAACATTGAAATTTGTTAAGGCCTTTAATATAATCTGTGGGCGTCTGAACCCTGAGACAAATATTTATTTAATCTAGAGGAAGCAAGCCATTGATACAAGGACTGCGAAGACGGCAGATGGGCCTTAATAGGCAATAAGTGGATAAATCTGCTTTCGTTACGATACCGAGCCAGTATTTGAATCTGTGATGCGAAATCTAATTTTGTGTTTAATATTACAGTTTTATTTATTACTAGCTGTTGACCGCGGCCCGTGTGGTCCCACAGAACCACTGTTTCGGGATAAAAAATATCCTATGTGTTAAACCAAGTTACCTTCTATGTGCGTACACAATTTCATGAAAATACGTTCAACAGTTTTAACAAGAGTAACAAACAAACAGACAAACTTTCGCATTTATATATTTTTATTAATTAATAGGACTGTTTGCCCGCGACTTCGTCATCGTAAAAAAGTTACTAGCCTGTAATTGAACTCAGATGTTAAGCTATAAGTATGCATTTCAAAGTTCATCCCAATCAGTTCAGCGGCTTATGCCCGGTTCCTATATTCAAAAAACGAGTCGTTTTGATTACGGATGGTAGTATTTTGTACGCTTAGTAAGATTACTAACAACGGTTGCTCGTTTCCGACTATTGATTCTAAACATTTTTTGAAAATATTGGTAACGCTCCGTTACTTTTGAACAAGCTACGAATGGTTTAGCTGACGGATTACGATTCGTTGATTATAGGAACCGGGCATTAGCCGTCAAAGAGCAACAGACAGACTTGGCCTCGATACGTAAATCACCAAACGTAATCTATGGGAACACATGGTAGGCAGCCATTAGTGATTTGTGTTTGTTGTCTATCGATCCCAATACCGACACATTATCACCCTTATCGTCTTTTAGAGATTGTCACGCAACTGTAAGTAATATTCCCATCAGTGCATATTTGATAAAGCTTCTTCATACACGCGATTAAATGTATTTGGATTCAACCATTATTTTTACCTGCCAATAAACTCATCTACAAAAAGGTGTTTAATATCTAAAATAATATTAAATTTAAAAAAAAAAACAATAAACCTCTAACAAAACCTTTATATAAAATTTCTACGTCGTACGTACCTCTTTTTACGTCGGGGATTAAAAAACAAACGTAATCCATTCAAATTGGTTTGTATGAGTTTTTCAAATTGGTTTTGGAGTGTAGTAGGTACATATAGCCCGGTGAAGTTGTAAAAACCTCGCGGTTAGCAACATATTAGCTATTAAAAAAACATAGTACATGCTAGCGAAATTGAGATAATTATATAATATTGTGTGGAAAAGTACTGTATTTCACAGCACAGTTTACTCTTTCGTAAGAGTCAATGTGTAGTTTTGTATAAATATAAATATTTTAGTACAATTAATATAAAACATATTATATACTAGCGGCCCGCCTCGGCTTCGCACGGTTATGAAATATACATATAAACCTTCCTCTTCAATCACTTTATCTATCTATTAAAAAACCGCATCAAAATCCGTTGCGTAGTTTTAAAGATTTAAACATTTAAAGGTACGTAGGGAAAGAGGAAGCGACTTTGTTTTATACTATGGAGTGATAACTTAAAAACGTAATGTCCAAGAGGAAAATAATTTGGGATTATTACGGACTTAACGGACATCTGTCAAAAAAGTAATTATCAAATTCGGTTTGCTATCGGCCGAATAATCACGTAACTAACATAGAAATAAACTGACAACCTCTGTTAAAAATCAGCACACACATCGCACATTTTAAATTCGTCAATGTTTGTATGTATACCTATTCCGTATTCGTTTTAAAAGAAATGTAGCTTGAAAACTCGCACAGGGGCCTAATATTACGCCATCTATAATCTTCTCGCACATATCGCCGAAGAAATAGGCAGAAGCACAACCAGAGCACCCACGACTAACCGAAGACACTAAGTCCCACAATGTGATAAGTGGCAAGCCTATCGCCAACGGAGCAAATATCCAATCCCGGGTAAAAAAAATATATTAGAAAATCGGATAAACCACATTTTATTTTTTGTTGCCCGACCCGGTAATCGAATCTGGGGCCTCAAGAAGTCAAGTCTAACACCTGGACCGCTAAATCACAGAGGTATTAAATAAAAAGGTAATAATAGTAACGTCTAAGAAATTCTGAAGACCGTGAAGCCCTTATTCACGAAGGTGGAGGCAGAGGTACAACCAAGGCACCTGCAATTAATCGAAGACACCAAATCCCACAGTGTGACAGCTAGTAAGCCTATAACATCTATCGTACCCGTAAGCCACGGTTATTTCCATGGCATGTCTTAATCGCCGCCTTATTACATAAAAATATTAACAACATTTAAAGCGGGAGACATGATGCATAAATTTAAATACTTAACTGTATGTTTTATACTATAAATACTTACTAATTTTATGATATCTCAACATGTTTTAACGAAAGAATTCAATAACTTCAATGAAATATATTTATACTATAAAAAAGAATATCTTCACGCCCGATATCCCCAAAGAGATAAACAACCAGGGCACCCGTGACTAGCCGAAGACACTAAGTCCCAAAATGTGATAGGTGGCAAGCCTATCGCAACCGGGCGCATATCCAATCCCGAGCAACATTATATTTAGTAGAAAATTGGAAAATCCCAATTTTCTTTTTGTTGGTCACCTCGGAAATCGACCCCGCGACCTCATGCAGACAAGTCCAACAACTGAACCGTTAGACAATAGAGGCGAATATTTATTAGTACATTTTGGTGTATATTTTACTTCCTTCCTTTGCGTGATTGTCACCTAACTCCTAAACGGCTGGACAGGTTTTATCAAAATTTTCTAAAAATATTTCAACAAGTTTCTGGATGGGTTTAAAACAAAAATAGTTCTACCTAGTTCGTTGGGGAAGCTAGTTATTGTATTAAACGCTAACTTTCCGCATTACCTCCCAGTATACATAATATTAACTATATAAATAATAGACGTCTTATTATGTACTTTAATGGAACGTGTAATTTTTTTTTCGTATTTGTATCTAGTTCATACCATCTTTAGCAATAAACAGAATCATCTATCATCTACCGATATCTATCATCGACACAGAAAAAGTCCAGAAAAGATTACAAATCAAGGGAGGTAAATGCAAAATAATGCAATAATTTACCTTCCAATATTATAAAAAATAAAAACTTTAATATTTCCGAGGAGAGCTTTAATTAATCCATTGAAAAATAATCCTGCTTTACGAGAACAGTGCTTTATCCTGACCTCGTTTTGTTGTAGTGTTCCTGCCATAGAAATTTTATAGCAGCTAACATAAAAGAGTACTACAATTAGTACAATTTATAGTTGTAAAATAATAGTGCCATGTTGTTGGAGTGTCGCAAACTGATTTTATGTCATACAATTAAAACGCAGTTAAACTGAAAAACCGACTTCAGTTATAACAGAATTATACTTATTCATTTTTAAAATAAATTTAAATGGCATCAATCAGAAAGCACAATAAACTAGTGCTTAAATTTAAAAAAGTCGTTGAAACTAGTTCATCCAATAAAAAGGTTTTTAAGGGGTAACACACATTTTTTTTTATGATATTGGAAGGCAAACAAGCAGACGGATTTCCTGAGGGTAAGAGATTCACGCCGCCTAGAGACACCAAGGTGGTAATGATGCGTTGCCAAACTAAAGCCGGGATATTAGGCCTCGAGCAAAGGTAAGTTTGCCGGCTACCTTATCCTCCGAACCGGAACACGTCAATGGCAATCACTGACGGCAGGAATAGGTAAGGCAGTGGTACCAATCCCGGTGAGTCGCTGCAGAACTACCAACAATTCAGAAGTCACGGTGCTAGTGACTATGCTCGCCTTTTACGAGCTGCCTGGCAGATAGTCTATTCTGCAAAGGAGAAAATTACTAACACGCGGAAATTAACCCTCTTTGAAGTTGACGGAAAACGGTGATATTAAAAAAAGTTAGATATTAGATTACTGAGTCACTTTTGAAATCAGAGCAAACGTTTCTGTTACCTCCTTTTTTTAAAAATAAGAGCGTTTCCAACATGAAAATCCAGCTTAATTTTTAAGCTGCGTTTCATTAAAATAAAATCAAAGATAATTTGAAATTCAGATCAACACGAATTTCAAGTTAACAAAGACTACCTTCATTATACAATAGGTACATCAAATTTACAGTGAAAAAATCTTTGATATAAGTTGATAAAATCACTTGTAAACTTTCAATATAAAATATGTAGCCTATCTCATTCTAGAGCCTCCTGACGATCTCTACTATTTCCACACATAAATGCTCCGTTTTAACTTGAAAGGATAAACTAACAAACACCCTTTCTCTGCCAACCAAAATTACCAACAAAATCAATAATGGCAGAGTTCCTTGCTGCAACTTGTCTGGGTAGAGATTCATCACCTTACCTATTACTACTACCATGATGACGATACAAGATTCCGGTCCAGAGGGTAAGGTAGCTGGTAGACTTGCACAATTTTTCTAGCACCTCAGCCATAAGACAGTGACGCACCTACAACATCTTAGGAGTCCAAGCTATTTCTTACCACCTGGACCACCACCACAACCGTGTTCGCTATCTTATCGCACAAAATCAATCAATCAATCTATCAATCAATCAATCAAAAAACTTTATTCACGTGAACCATACAAGTGGTACTTGTGCGCGTCGACTTTTTTATAAACTACCACCGGATCGGAATCGCGGCCTCACACTGAGAAAATCCGGCGAAAGAAACTCACCGGGCTTGTCTTTTTTCAATATTAATAGTTACATTATAAACTAGATAAAAAATACACATTTACAATTTAATTTAAACTTAAATTAAAAAGATACACGCATTTATCATATTAATATGGATAAAGTTGCATTTTCATCAAGAGCCGACTATGGAAGCTTATAACTTGTAACCCTATTTCCCCAAGTTATTCCCTAGTTAGAGTCTATTTAAACTTCGAAGCTGTGCAACTACTAGTAAGCCCTCTTCAAGTCGAGTGTCATTAGTCAAGTTCTTACAAAGTTGCGCTTATGTAATGCATGAAGAAAACATCCTACCCATATTCAACAGTTTACATAATTTTCTATAAAAACAGTATAGTATATTTTAAAAATATTCACAGCAGTTCAAGAATTCTAAAATGTGCGATAATGATCAAAAGATTTGATTATTATTATATTTTATTTAATTCTTATACTCTTAGGATACTCCAAGGTAGTACCAAGCTAGGGTGTATATTTCTACTACTTTGGAGTGTGTGGTACTTCCTGTACCATTCACTATGTACACCCTGGTGCCATTAAGAAACAAAAACCCTGAAATGACAGCAAGTGGTGGAGATTTCTATTTGTCTGTATCCCTACTCCTACACCCCGAATCTACTGAACTACTGAGGAAAGTTATAGGCTACTAATGGAGTTTTTGTGGGAGTCAGACAGGTAAAAGTCAAAGTACAAATTGGGCTATAACTAATAAATGCGTATTCAGGTTAAATTTTTTTTTCGATTTGTAGTATTACTAATACTAAGTTACTAAACTTCATTGACATACAGAGAGCTAATATAGAATAACTCATAATATCTAATAATAAAATGAAACATATTTCATAATAAATTTAGCATATTAGAAATTTTATTAAAAATGGGTTGTCTAAAAAGTTCTGGACATCCAGCTCAGTATAGGGTCGACCTAGTTTCGAATCTATAGACATAATATCAACACTTAAAGTGGCCAAATAATTTGAAATCTGGAATGAAACTTTTGAACTTAGAGATCATCTTACATTTATATAAATGTCTTTACGCCATGTCCCTGCAGGGTTAAACTAAAATTATTTAGTGCCAAATAAACAAAAGTTCGCCGTTCAGTTAGTAGTTAATATAAGCGGGCTCAGTAAAACTACCCTTGTGACACAACAAAAATTGCATTTACAAGATAGTTTATTATACTTTCCCATAACTTATGATTCCAACACGTTCGTAATCTATAATTACTCTGTTGTATAACATTATGTTATAATCGCTATGCTCTACTTACTTTATATACTTAGTTACTGTTGCTGCTTTAAGCTTACTACTCTAGTAGTCAAAGAATTATATTAAACATATTTAGATTTTTAACATGGCATCATTATGAATGAAATTTAGGAATGAATGAACACTTGGTTATTATTCATTTTTATTTAATATTAATAATTATATTCTTTTTTTATTTAATACCGTAAGCATCCATTACAGTAAAAGATTTTAGAAAACTTTACGTCTAAATGGCTGAAACGTTGGAAGAAAGTTTATGTCGAAGTCTGTCAATGTCGGAGACATGATCTACTAACGATTTAAAGTAATTAAAAGTATATGTAAGTAGACAAAGTGTAAAATAAAATTTTTATACTAAAGTAAAAAATGACATTACTTTTAGACACGAAAACTGAAAGAAAATGGTGACTAGCGAATCTGAACCAAACCTAAACATTTTAAGCCTCATATATATCTAGAGTAGCATAATCTAACTAGGACCAATACAAGTCCTCAAATAGTCTTGGAATTGTAATCACTGAAAAATCTTACAAATTGCAATATGGCCTTCTCACGAACAACGTTGCAGGAAAAGCTGTCCGCACATTTATTTTTATTCTCACTAAGCTTAATGGAGTTATATTTAACAATAATATGAGTGAAAAATTACGAAAATTTTATAATACGAAGGCAAAACGAGTCACACGGATTATAATAAAACGCAGGAAATTGCAACAGGCATCTTATGGTAAATCTAATTCATAGCTTGTGTTTGTGATGAAATGCTTTATTTAGACCAAGATACTGTTGTTTCTTGCCATGACCAGGCTTAAGCCATTTTTTAAAAGCTGAAAGTTTATACTTACGAGAAATGCAAAAGACACAAAAGACAAAACTAAAAAAATCTTATTGCTTAAATTATCTAACATTTACTCAAATAATTAACATAAAATCATTTAATATATTTTTTTTAAAAGAAAGAAGTAAACAATTTTTAAATATTGTCTTCATATAGTCTTCGAAATTGTATCAATTTGGGAATACCCTAAAATATAGTTTTTATACTACAAGACGTATATAAAAAGAACTTATACAAAAATGTAGTAACAATTTGTAAAAAGTTTGAACATGTTTTGCGGGGGTCTTCCGCCAAAGAAAGCTTTTGCAACGAATGAAGCTATTTTTATCACTTGTTTTTTTTATATATTAATGCACTTTGTCGGATGTCGTTAAAATTTACATGGGACCATCATGGAATCTTTGGGAAAAAGAATCATCAAATCGCAACCTGGTAATTAAATCGGAATCGTTATTTTGCAGTATTACAGAGCTTAAACTATTTGAAAGTGACAACTGTCTGAATGTTTATCGATTCGGGTCTATTTGCTAAATATCGTTTAACAAAAGGCTAATCTCAGCTTTCTATTGGAAACACACCCTTACCATCTTTGGTGTCCATAAACGTGTATCAGTTTTTCCGTCTTCTTGTTTGCCTTCCGTTAACAATAAAAAACTCATTTCAAGTTTATTGAAGTATTTACCTAGATAATAAACTTTGTTAATGTTACTGACTTCCTTCATTTATGCTAATATACTCGTTGGATTCTTTCTAATTGGGAAAATACTGAATCGAGGTTATTAAATTTGAACTATTTTAGACAGTTACTGACTGCGACCTTACTGATTTTTTTATATAAGACCGCAAAATATCACTCAGCTCTCTTGGTGGTAAGGGGCTTGACCTATCGACACGATAGATGTTACCATAGATTATTGTTCTGTGGTCGTCGTGTCTAGCCTAATGTGCAAGTGCCTCAACTTCCAGACTGGACCATATTAGAGCCAAAAACTGTCATGGCAGCAGGAATAGGTAAGACTATAGATCCCTAGCTAAGTAAGATGCTGTACAGTACTCTACAACCAGTAGTTTGTTTTGACTTATGCTCGCCTTTTCTAGAATCTCCGGAACCAGCGTGTTTGCATGTATCGTGACATTTGCCACTCGACTCTCCCTCTGACTATAAGGGACTTGGCATGAGGATGTTTGTATGTATAGTATTCTCGTTGTACTTAAAGCAAGATTTAATTAAATATGCACATATTTTTTAAACAAGTTATCAGATAGTTACCATGAAAAAGCTTTACAGATAGGACTTGTCAAGTGCACTGAGCCGGCCCGACTCGTTCGCTCTCGTCGCTCTCATTTCGAAACTGGATCTCGATAACTTTTTATATAAATAAACTACTTTAAATACATCAGCTTCACGACAGTTTTGTGTCTATGTGCTAATATGTACCCAATTTTGGGATCCGTTAGTCTATCATGAACTATATGCGCTTCTGTACCACACTATTTGACCGCCTCGATGGCCGAGAGGATAGCGTTCACGCCATTCCAGTAGCTATCCACGTGCCTCAGGTTCGACGATCAATGACTAATAAAACTAAAAATTAACCTATTATTGCCACCAACGGAAAACGAAGAGTGTTTAAGTTTGAAGTTTCTTTGTATGAGTGTGGGTTTGTCTGTCTGTCTGTGACATCATTAAGCCGATTTTAATGCGGAGTGTAGATTTGATGGTTATATTATATGTAAGTTTTGTTGGGGGTTTTCTGAAAATGTTTAACTTTTGTGTTGTGAGAATTTTGCTTTTTGCTTATCTCCTAACCTACCGTTATTGTGAAATCTTAATGCGATTAACCCCAAAATGAAAAAGGACAATAACAAGCGCTGATATTCTGACAGCAATTCTGGTTAGAACACCAGACCTTACTTATTTATTGATTTATTTAATTCTTTATTGTACACAATTTATGACTTAAAATATGGACAGTGATAAACAGAAATGCACAAAAGGTGGGCTTATCTCTAGGTCTACAGATTTCTTACAGCCAACCCTTAAATTTAGAATCTGTGATGAAACAGTAGGAAGCATCATGCACAATAAATAAATAACCTAAACATAGAAACAATATATAAAAAAACTCAACAATGACATACTTTAAAACAATATAACTAATATAAATAGGAAACCTGATAATCACAAATTGTTATGCAAGTTGTTACTTAGTAAAACTTCAATAAGAAAATTTGTTAACAACTAGGGTAGTAAGACTATTAATATATTATTATTAATTAATATTGCCAGATCCTCAAAGAAAACCATTATTCTTCAGATTCTTTTTATTGATCTTATAATATTTTTATAAGTTATTAATAATAAAAAACCAGCCCCAATTTCATTACTCCGTCATCTAGGTACACAAAGCATTATTAAGTATACCGGTAGAGATCCACCGTCTTATCTATTCTTGCCGTCATAATGATAGTGTCATCTTTCGGTCCGAAGGGTAATTTTCTGTAGACTTTCACATTACGTCTAACACATCGGCCACAGGATAGCGACACGCCTATAACATCTATGGTGTCAATAGACTACAGTTATATCTGTACGTCAGTGGGCCGCGAGCTGTTTTTTTTATGTTATAGGAAGGCAAACAAGCAGACGAATTTCCTGATGGTAAGAAATTCACGGCGCCTAGAGACACCAAAGATGGTAATGGTGCGTTGCCAACCTGAGGTCAGGATGTTAGGCCTCGAGCAAAAGTAAGTTTGTTTTACATTAAAATAAACCCAAAAAAAACAATTTTGGGACATCGATGATATTCATATGACCTCTGAATCGTGGCCTATCTTACGTAATTACATTCAAAATCTATTAATTATAGTCAAAATAATCGCGTAACAAATATTAAACGAAAAGGAAACACGCGGATTATAAACTCCTCTTTTTTGTAGACTGTTAAAAATAAACTTACGTTAAAAATATTTACCTTTTTAAATGACTTGTTTTTAAAAAGATAAACACAATTAAATGTCAGAATTAAAAAATAAGTCTGTTTTGATTGGAACAAGTTATATTCAAGTTTGTGTTTGCTGTTCTTTTTACAAGAAAATGTTTATTTGAGACGAAATAATATTCTCAAGACAATTTTATTTTTATGTTGAATATAAAAGTTAGGACAGTATGTTTAATCATTGTTTTTAAGAATAAGAATAATAAGAGAGTAAAATTCAAATGTTTTTAACTTTTCAAAGTTAATTTACATAAATTCGGAATTATCGAAACATTTTATTTTTGCACGTTTTCCTTTTTTTCTTTCTTTAAAACTATAGAAATTTAACCAAAACTCAGGGCCAGTGCTAAAATAAAAAAAAAAACTTTGTATTATATGATATTTATTTTTTTACAATCTACTATCCACTATAACCTACTACAAGAATACTCGTACGTAAAATGTCATATCCGATTCTAATTTTCAATTTGCATGAAATCAACATTCAAGAGTAATCCTACAGGAAATCCGTATGCTTGTTTCTCTTTCAATGTCATAAAAAAAACACCAATCCTCAAAATAGTTTAGTTTTTTTTATGACATTGGAAGGTAAACAAGCAAACGGATTTCCTGATGGTGAGAAATTCCCGCCGCCTAGAGACACCAAAGGTGGTAATGGTGCGTTGCCGACCAGAGGCCGGGATGTTAGACCTCGAGCAAAAGTAAGTTTACCGGCTACCTTACCCTCCGAACCGGAACACGTCATGACGTTATGGCGGCACGAATAGGTAAGGCGGTGGTACCAATCCGGGTGAGTCGCTGCGAAACTCTACCACCTAGTCAGATATCACGGTGTTAGTGACGGCAAGCCTATGCTCGCCTTTTACGAGCTGCCTGGTAAGGAAGGCAGATGGTCTATTCAACAAAGGAGCCCGGACCAACACGGGGGAAAAAAGTTATAACATAATATCAACTTATCACTCCATAGTATAAAACCAAGTCGCGTTCTCTGTCCCTATGTCCCTTATATACTTAAATCTTACAAATTACACAACGGATTTTGATGCGGTTTTTTCAATAGATAAAATGTTTAATAAGGAAGGTTTATGTGTATATTTTATACTAGACGGTAAAACTAGACGTTTATTAAAA
Source organism: Calephelis nemesis (assembly GCA_002245505.1). NCBI lineage: Eukaryota > Metazoa > Arthropoda > Insecta > Lepidoptera > Riodinidae > Calephelis > Calephelis nemesis. The sequence continues at coordinate 52,124 of NJDD01003528.1, forward strand.
ACGATTTAATAATAGCAAATGTCATTGAATTCCGAAACAAACATCGCACGTTCGTACGTTGCCAGCCTTGTGTCCTGTCATGTGTACAATAAACGGCTTCAATTTCATCCCATTTCCTGAGCTCCCAGACCCAGCGACAGCGACGACCCACACGGCAAATTATTTTTAATAGAGTTTCTCTTATGCTGAGTACAGACTAGGTAAAAGAATGCAAACGAAAAAAATATTGAAATATTATGTTATTGTGTTTTTATAAATTAGTAATTACACATATTGATAGTCTTAAAAAAGTAAATTATAGGTTAGTTGACTTATGTTCCATATGTGTTATTTTTTATAAATACCAAGATAACTTTAAATATCCAGTTTCAGTAATGTTGACATAGGCTAAGAACATAGTTAAGATTTCGTTAGTTAGTCTTCGAAAGCAATAAAATTTGATTTATCAATTCAATACCCGAGTTTTTTAATCCGTGAGCAGGCAAACATTTTAAACTGAGTGTGATTTAAATGAAAAAAGAACACGTACACGTAGTAATTTAACTTAAATTGACAGTATATGACAAGTTGACAAGAGTCTACCAATCATTGGTTGATAGGATATTACAACTTATTAATTAGAGCTGCTAATTTTCAGCATTCAAACACATCTTCAAGCACAAATCTACCAGCTTTTATAATATTCGCTATCGTTCGCTCATTATAAATACAGCAACGAAAGCCAACGAACCTACTTGCTCGCTTTCGTTTTCTCAGTCTGTACCTAGTATTACAAGTCGAAAGCTCGATTGCGCCCGTATTTGATCTGGCAATGATTTTAATCGTTTCAATAAGCTTCTATTATTGACTGATAGATAATTTACAGCGACTTTTATACGTACATTAGTGTGTTCGATTCCTAACTAGAGCAAGCACTTGTGTATTCAACATATTTATGTCTTTCGGATCTACATGCTTATTAAATTCATTGCTATATTTATGTGTATCAATATATTTGGTTTATACTTCTAAGCATACTTCTGCAAACTTTGGAAATAGGTCATTTAAAAAATCTGGTTACATAGTTCCTTGCTGCAACTGGAAAGGAATCCTCCGTCTAATCCTGCCACCATACCATAGTCTCATGGTTGTCTGGACTTTGCTACCTACTACTTCTCTACACTGCGACCTGCGTCCTATTTTTTCGACGTAAGTGTTTTCTAGCAGCCTTTCTAACTCACCAAACTAGTAACGTGTAAAGACTTTTTAAATGAAGTAATCATCTATCATTATCTATTAAATTTTAACGCATTAACATGTTTTTATCTCTCTCATACAGCCTTGTATGGCTGTCCTAAATACCTATGAGATTGTATGTACTGAGAAGATATGCAAAACAAATAACAACGCATGTATTAAAGGAATGCAAACTTATGAATCACATCAATCTCGATGAGTAGAAAAAAAAATAGTAGGTAGAATTTTGTGCAGCTGCTCACCTAGATTAGTATCAATGACACACCTATAACTACCGTAACGTCAGTACTCGCTAAATTCATATTCCGTGCCGGATGTTAGAGTAATCACTGTTAACAATGACCGATCATAAGATAGAGATGCACCAGTAACATCTAAAGCAAACGGTTTTCTCTTACGATGAGATTTTTTTATCTTAAAGGTTTTAATTGCTTAGGGCTTTCGGGATTACTTAAATATAAAAAAGTATCTTCCCGCCCATATCCCCGAAGGGGTAGGCAGAGGCGGAACCAGGGCACCCTCGACTAACCGATGACACTAAGTCCCACAATGTGATAGGTGCCAAGCCTACCGACAACCGGGCACATATCCAATCCCGAGCAACATTTTTTATTTAGAAAATTAGAAAACCAAATTTTCTTTTTGTTACCCGACCCACGATTCGAACCTGGGACCTCATGCAGTCAAGTCCAACACCTGAACCGCTAGCCCAACGAGTCTATACTTAAATATAATTTAAATATTCGATTAGGCTTTTCTGGAGGTTTATGTGTTGAAACAAACTTGATCTTATTTTAAATGTAAGGATTAAAGGATTCAATGAAGTCAACCATAAGGCTGATAAATAAAACAGCATTTGCCTTAGGATACTCCAAATAAAACGATAGTTTCCTAATTCATTATTCCTAGAAGTAATAGGTACCTATGCTTGTTAAACAAACTCTGTTCTAGTAAGATATCACACAAATATAAACAATTGCGTCATGCATAAACCTATTTCCTTATCATTATTTCAGTGCTTCTGCGTCCACAGCTGGTTGCTAAATCAATCTGGATTGCTACTTTTCTAATTTCGAAAAGCTACTTAAAATACTTTCATTACTTTTCATTCGCCTCTGTGGTCTAGCGGTTCAGTTGTTGGACTTGAGTGAATGAGGTCCCGGCTTCGAATGCCGGGTCGGGCAACAAAGAGGAATCCGGTTTTCCCCCATTTTCTAATAAAAAAAAATGTTGCTCGGGATTGGAAATGTGCCCGGTTGGCGATAGGCTTGCCACCTATCACATTGTGGGACATTGTGTCTTCGGCTACTCGTGGGTGCCCTGGTTGTGCCTCTGCCTACCTCTTCGGGGATATGGGCGTGAAGATGCTACTTTTTATATGACGTATGAATAAACACAATAAATGAGTCTAGAAGCGTATACCTAAGTAACCTGTTTAATTGCAGAAATATCTGTTTTATTTAACAATCTTGCTGTTTGTCAGCGACTTCATCGTAGAATAGTCATGATTTTCTTATAAACTTTCATCCCCTATTAGAGTCCTCTAGGGCCTTCTTTAAAAAAAGAAATATTTAATCTTTGGACTCGGATCTTAAGCTATAGGTATGTCTACAAAATTTAATCAAATTGGGTTTAACGGTTTAGTCGAAATAACTACCGACAGACAGACTTTCACATTTATAATAAAATTATGTATTTATGCTTGACAGAAACCATAGGTACATGTAAAGCTTTTCCATTGCGCTATAAGACATTATTTTCTAAGCAATCAGGTGAAATTATATAAAAAAAAACATTTTTGATTTATTTACGTAAGTAGGTATAAAGCTTTTTTTTAACAAAACCCATAATTAAATGATACAAAGAGGCTCAAATAATATACTAACTAATAAAACTGCTTCTTGATTGTTCTAGCTCTACTGTAGAGTTTTACTTAAGTAGTGTGTTCAACTATCTCTGTAGTCTATATTTGAACTCAATTTATTAATTACATATTAATATCTAGTTACAGCAATTAGTTAACTATATCTAGTAAATAAAGCAATTAATATTACTTAGGAATTTGACTAACCTTCAAAATAGGCTTATACAAGGTTAGGATAGTAAAAAGTTATCATTTTCTGAAAACTAACATTCTCTATAATATATTTTTATTTTTATTAGATAATTAGTTAACAAGTAATAAAGTTTTAATTAGTTAATTAATTGATTTGAACTTTTGCTTACATAATGTGGAAAAAGTAAATATACATTATTAAAAAAGAAAATACTTAATACTCAAAAAAAACTGCAAGGCTGTTTTTTTTTTATTTATTCAAACGAAAATAATTTTCTGTTTCCTGGTTTTGCTAAAACTCTCCACAAAAAAATATTAGTTTCTTATGGAGACATTAGGTACTTGCCTTCAGAGCAACTTTAACGATGATATAAAAAAGAAACAAATTAAAAAAAACTATTAAAAAAAACATTTTACTTGCGGACACAGTTGGAGTTAATAATTTTTAAATAATGATTTATAGGTATGTACACATTAAACAAACTTACGGTAGACTTTTTCGTGTCATTGTTTTTGATAAATTCTCGGAAACCTTCGAAAATTTCTTGATATTTCTTCAATACACACAACACAACACAAAATAAGTTCGAAATTGAAAAATTGGCGGCAAATTGGTCACATGAGCATATTCCTACGTCCTCTACGTTCGTATCGCCGCTCTCCGAGATCTCTACTCGAACAAACCGAAGCCCGAAGGCAATATGCGCCCTACTTTGACTTAACAGTCCATTTGTGCGAAAGAGACCACCATATTTGATACATAAGTACGTATCAACATGAAAATTAACTCCATAGTTTTGGAAAACCACAAGATAAAAGACTTATGAACATTGTTTCAATGTTGTATTTTTATTAGATCGCAAAATACTTTAAAACGATAAACGATTTATCATATTTTGCTGTTAAATGTTTACATAGAAAAGAGCCACCTGTTGAATACTTGTGGAACTAACTTGCCAAAGCTAACTTCAATATTGATCTTCTAAATCAGTAAGAGATAATACTCACAGATGGCATTTCCTACATTCTTTCCCTTGAATTTTATTAACATTATTATGAAAACAACTTTACATTTTTTAAATATAAGTAATAATTCTATTTTATTTTGTACAAGTACTAATATTGCAAAATTTTATAACTCATCCTACTCTAAAATGTAAGCTACGTATTATTAATAGTTTACATTTAAATTAAAGTTATATTTAATAATTAAAATGTTAAGTAGGTAGTTACTTTGACTATTTCATTAGTATAAGGGTAGTTCTTGTAATTAACATAGATGTCTGTATTAATGAGGCACATTAGTAGGTTTTTTCAAAAATAAAATAGGTGAACAATCTTGCCATTTAGATCAATTGCAGCTAGTCAATGTCACCTTTACAAAGGTACATATCATTTAACATCACATAACAGGCAGGCACATTAGGCTTAGGCTTAATGTATCCAAAGAACAGCGACGCGCATACCTACAACATACCTATTATAATATGGTGTCTAGCCCACGGTTGTCTCTTAACGGCAGTAGAGTATGCTTCTTCGATGTTTCATCACATAAAATCCCCAACTTACTTCGAGGAAACCACCAATGCTTACCACAGCCTTAGTAATTTTTCCATATAGTCAGTTGTCATGCTTGTGTTCAGGTTCAGAGGGTAGATTTAAGATAAATTACTTAGTAATTTAAAGACATAGTACCTGGATGACCGAGCTTTACTCGGTATTTTTTTTTTTTTTAAATTGTGTTTTTTGGAAATTATATTTAAGTACGAAAATTTAAAAGTCTAACCTCAAAGCAAACAATCATTGACTTCGTTACTTAACAACGGACTTCGTTACTTAACAACAACAATAAAACACGAAAATGACATTTTCTAAAAATGATTCCTAGCTAGATCGATTTATCGCCCCCGAAACCCCCTATATACTAAATTTCATGAAAATCGTTGGAGCCGATTCCGAGATTCAAATTGTATATATATACAAGAATTGCTCGTTTAAAGGTATAAGATATAACAGTCGTAGCATTAAAGCCTAGATTATCGTTTGCAACGCACCTGCATTATCTTTCATGTCTAAAACTTGTTAAGTCTATGAAATCTATGTTTGTTTTATCATAATAAAAAACATGTCAATTTTCAGCAATATTGATCAAAATAAAGTTATTCAAATGTCGAAGAATAATCTATCATATATCTATCGAATAATCTATCGAAAATGAAGTATGTGTCACATACAGGTAATAGTATAAGAGATATACCTAAACCTATTCCTAAATTCTTAGACATTAAATACTTTTACATACTCATATTTTTAAATAAAGAAACACTTGTACTGTTTTACGTATCACTTATACTTTATCTATACATAGTATAAAGCAAAGTCGCTTTTCGCGTCTGTCTGTATGTATATATGCTTATATCTTTAAAACTACGCAACGGATTTTGATGTGGTTTTTTTCAATAGGTAGAGTGATTCAAGAGGAAGGTTTATATGTATAATAACATGCTTCATATATT